>NMUG010011835.1:0-10521 GCA_002855965.1 Monotropa hypopitys
TTCTTGAAATTTGTAAAGGAGGAAAACAAAAGCCCGTCTTGTTCATTTCTATTTTTCATATATAAATCTGACCTTGTCGGTATATTGTATATAAGTCGTCCGTTTAGGAAATATTCCGACACGGTTTATATATAATATTTTATCCCATTATACGTGCTCATAAATACATATACATATATATCTAGATCCTTTTTCTCCTTCTCCTTTTTAGCCTTCCACCCTCTTTCAATTTGTAAAAAGAAAAGGAAAAACACTTATTAAAAAGCATAACGAAGTCTCTTGATTCGTGTCGTTAAGTGAAAACTTGCAGTAGCTTGCCGATTTGGATCAAAAAGAGTGTCTTATGAATCGGTACACACCGGGCCATTTGACATCTTTTGAGATTTCCCAAAATCCAAGAAAATTAATTCTCTCATTGTAACACAAAGAAAATATCATTCCAAAATTAAATTTCTTGATTCGTATCGTTCAGTGAAATCTTGCAGTAGCTGATCGATTTGGATCGAAAGAATACCTTATGAATCGGGTCATACCGGGTCATTTGATATTCTTTTAGAATTTCCAAAAATAAGAACAATCGCTTTTCTTAAATAAAGTAAAATACTTTAAATCAAAAATTCAATTCCTTAATTCGTAGTGTTCAGTGAAAACTTGCAGTAGCTGACCAATTTGGATCGGAAGAATATTTCGAGAATCGGTTCATACCGGGTCGCTCGATATTCTTCTGGAATGCCCAAAAATCAATAACAGAATCATTCTTTTCATGAAACACTGTCGAACCTCCGTTCGACTCAAAAATGCAAAAATAATCAAATAGGTCAAAATTCAATTATTTTCTTCAAATTCTTTAAATAAAATCTCAAAAATAGAATCAAGGCATTGCCCATCTGTAAATTCCTTCAATCATCAGTTTTATGTTTATTTCTCTTGGCCGAAAAATCATTAATTTTAAATTGGAAGAAAGTTTACTTTTGGAAAGGAAGTACCGAAAGGGCGAGTCGGGTGCCTAACACCTTCCCCATTCGTAACCAAATCTCCGAACCCGATTTTCTGATTTCGCAGACCACCTTTTCCTAATAAAACCGGTGACTTGGCACACCATAACTCTATGCCGAGTGGCGATTCTGAAAAATAGATTAATAATAGGATATATATTGCCTCGGCAATTATAAAACCGTTATTAAGTCTGAACATTTTAAAATCAAGTAACTCCAACCATCATAAATTTTCATTTATCAAACGTCGCATTAAACTCCGAAAATTCAAAGTGCGCCATCTAGAAATGTGACCCTCGAAAACATCGGGCGGAAGCGAAAAAGGGAGGCGGAAGAATTTTCCCGGCGCGACAATATTTTCCGATCATTTTTGGATCGCTTTGTGGTAGTCTTTGTCGACGATATCCTAATTTATTCCCCATCGGATGAGAAAAATCAAACTCACCTCCGTATTATTCTCAAGCTTTCGAGGGAGCATCACTTGTTTGCCAAACTTAGTAAGTATAAGGTTTGGCTATGCGAGGTAAAATTATTGAGCCACATCATATCTCAAGATAGAGTGTTCGTAGATCCAGCAAAGATTGAGTATGTCACATCATGGCCTCGTCCAAAAAATGTATTTGAAGTCTAAAGCTTTCTAGTGCTCACAAGTTACTATTAGCAGTTTGTTCTTGACTTTTCATGCTTGGCGGCGCCTATGACTCAACTTACTCACAAAGGATATTCGTTTCATCTGGGATGATGCTTGTGAAGTGACTTTTGAGAGCTGAAGAGGAGATTAACTTCCGCACCTATCCTTATTGTGCCTGAGTGGGGGATTGGCTACACAGTCTATTGCGACGTTTCTTATGAAGGCTTGGGGTGCATGTTGATGTAATCGGGTCGCGTTGTTGCCTATGGTTTAAGACAATTAAAGATGCATAAGAAGAACTACCCTACTCACAATCTAGAGCTTGCGGCCATCGTTTTCGCTTTGAAGAGTTGGATAAATTACCTATACGACGAGAAATTTAAAGTCTTTTCCGACCATAAAAGCCTAAAGTACCTATTCACTCAAAAAGAACTCAACCTACGTCAACGCCGATGGATGGAGCACCTAGAAAATTATGATTTTGACTTGCATTACCATTTGGGTAAAGAGAATGTAGTTGCGGATGCCTTGAGCCGACAGTCTTACCATTTGGAAGTGTTTTTCCTTCACGCCGAAGAGTCCGGAGAAAACTCCACCCTATGCAACTTAACTATCCATTCTGAGTTGTCATAATGGTTGTGGAAGCTCAAACCACCGATGGAGAAACAACAACCATTCGTTTGAGGTGCCTCAGTGGAGAAGCATCACTGGGTTGGATGATTTACGAAGATATGAGCATTCGTTTTTAAGGGAAGCTATTCATTCCTTTGTCTTGTCGGTATGAAATCCTACACGAATTTTACGATTCACTTTTCTCTGTTCATCCAAGAAAGAATAAAATGTACCATGATTTGCGACATCAATTTTGGTGGTCGAGTATGAGGAGACATGTTGCTTGTTTCGTTATGCAGTGCCTCGTTTGTCAACAAGTGAAGGCTAAACACCAACGTCCGGTGGGAACTCTCCAACTGTTTCCCATTCTGAAATGTAAGTGAGAACACATTACCATGGATTTTGTCACTGGGTTACCGAGATTGCAAGAAGACCGGGATGCTATTTGGGTCATCATTGATAGATTGAAAAAACTGGTACACTTTGTACCTATTCAAATTTCTCAATCGATTGACTCTTTAGCTCATTTATACATTTGGGAGATCATTCGTATGCATGGTGCACCACTATCTATTGTATCCGATCGAGATCCTCGATTCACATCTCACTTTTGGGGAAGCCTGCAATAGGCCTTCGGTACAAAACTTCATTTTAGTACCACATTTCATCCTCAAACTGACAGTCTATCAGAGCGTAGTATTCAAACCTTGGAAGACATGCTTCGTGCTTGCGTATTGGACTACCATGGAAGTTGGGGAGAGCACTTGCCATTAGTTGAATTTACTTACAATAATAGTTACCAACCGAGTATCAGGATGGCACCATTTGAAGCCTTGTACTAGAAACTATGCAAATCTCCAAATTGTTAGACCAAAGTATGAGATACCACTGTCATAGGGCCAGAAGCCGTTCAACAAACTACCGAACAAATCAAGAAAATCCATCAATGTTTGCTAACCGCTCAAAGTCGCAACAAGAGATACACTGATAATTGTCATCGTCCATTGTCTTTTGATGTTGGAGATCACATTTTCCTCAAAGTATCACCACGCCGAGGAACTTCTCATTTTGAAAAAGGGACAAGCTAGCACCTCATTACATTGGACCATTTGATATTATAGAAAGGGTAGGAAAAGTGGCATACTGTTTGGCACTACCATACCAAATTTCGAGCATGCATGATGTATTTCACATTTCTATGTTAAAAAAGTACGAACCGAATCCATATCACATTCTAGATTGGTCATTTATTACTTTGGAAGCCGACATATCCTATGAGGAGAACCCGATATGCATTCTAGATTCAAGAGAGCAAGTGTTGTGGGGTAAGATGATTCTGTTAGTTAAAGTTCTTTGGAAGAACCATGATATTGAAAAAGCAACTTGGGAACGAGAACAAAAAGTGCGAGAGAAGTATCCCGAGTTATTTGAGTCATAGAAAATCCTTTTTATCTCATCCTATTGTTGTTATAGGGTTATGCCAATTTCGAAGACGAAATTTCTATAAGGTTGATAGATTGCAACGATACATAAATTTATATAATATTTCCTCGTCCTTTTTGGATATTTTCCAGGATTTTCCATCATTTCCCATGTTTTTCCCATAAGTACATTTTAGTTTTTATAAATGTCGAGCCTTCCTGAGGTTTATACTTGGGTAATGTGAGGTTCGATGTGGTTGGGAAAGGGTTTGGAGGTGTTTGTCTATGTTCAGGTGCTTGCCATGTTTATTTGGCAAGTAAATATTTCAATATGTTCAATCCTTCATTCCATTCCATATTTCGATATACAGCCTTGCTGTTGGCCATGCACCGATTGTATTTGGATACATGGTTATGCCACATGGAGTTGTATTTCGATATATAACCATTCTGTTCATCCATTTTGATTGTATTTCGATATACATGATCCCCCATTTTACCCTATTTTGATATACAAAGGTTCCGTTGACATAGTATTGGTTGTATTTTGATATATGCCTAAGAACATATCGAAGTACAAGTCTTCTAATTTACAGTCCCATTTGATTGCATTTAGATATGCACTTGGGGTGCATATCAAAATGCACTTCCCCTCCTCTCTGGCCAGACTGATTGTATTTCGATATACACAATTGTGCATATTGAAATAATGCCCATTAAAGGCATTTTTGGAACTCGAATTTGGACAAGTATATATATCATTTTCTCTCAAACCCTAACACATCTATACACTCTCACACACCCTATACATAGCCGTAACCCTCTCTCCCTCTCACTAGGAGATTTTACTTTCTCTTTCAACAAATCTCTCCATTCTCTCCTTTCAATCTCTCAAGTTTGAAGGATTTGAGCTCCGAGGCCTTTATCAACATCGTTCTACGGGCGATTCTCAATGCACATACAGTTTTATTTTTGGCATCCGAGCATAACTCGTATCTGGGGTTCGTTTTCTTCATCCAAAGGTAGAGTTATTCAACATTATACATATATATGTATTGTCTCTCTTCTCCTCCCTCTTGATTTCTTGCAAAATCTTATTAATGCCATGAATGAGTTATCCTTAGATCTTGAATGGGCTAAATGTCTAGTCTAGGACATGTATCCTTATGTATTTGTCACTCTCTTGGAGTTAATTTGACATCCTACTTGTAGATCTTAAGAATCCCCAAATCTTGTAAAAACCCTAATTTTGTTGTATTTTGGAAATTTGGGGGAAAATGTAGTTAGATGATGGATTGGCTCAAATTAACTCAAACAATGTGGTTTTATGCGTTGGAACATATTATTAACCTTCAAATTTACTTTGGATTTGATTATGGTCAACATGGAAATTGGAAATAAAAATGGGAATTCGGTTAATAATATTTGATTGAGAATGTAGATCTTGAGTTGGCTAACTATACGGGAATTTCGTTCCATGGGTAATTTGTACCCATGACATTGCCCAATGGGGGCTTGACTAGTATTTCCCAATGGGTTGGGTAATACTAGGAAATTATATGGGTAGTCTAGCCGACGGGCTTCTATCTCATAACTAGCCGAAACTCTTCTACTGACTAAATGTTTGGAATCTTTAATTTTATTAAGGAATTGGTATTTGAATGGACGTTCTTGATTTCGTCAAATTAAAAGAATGAAGCAACGCTTGTGAAAACTAAAAGTATCATTTAAACCCAATGGGTCCTCATGCATACATCATATTTTCACTTCTGTACACCGACACTCATCCACGGTTATCATATACATCGTTTGTTTGGATTTCTCTACTAGGCCTTGCCTAACCCTCTATTTTTAGGTAAAGAATCCCTCATTTGACTTGGAGTCGGAGTCCAAGTTATTTCGAAGAATGCTTGATGATTCTACTTGTTAAAGAACATTGGTTCTCTTTTATTTCCATTTATGTATTTCAAGTTTTCTTTGGTACCCGGATGTGTACTTTGTAACTTTAAGACTTTCTCTTGTAGTTCTTTGTGTCTTCTCTCATGCACTATTATGGGTTGTATTGGAAAATTACTATTATCTTTATTATCGTTAGTTGTATTATCGCTCAATACCTCTCTTTCAAAAAAAACATGGTTTGAAATTCCAAGCCGTTACATATGATCACTCCATTCCATGCCAACTCAAACATGAAACACAATACATGAAAAAGGATTCTCTAAGGCACATGGGCTCAGTAGAAAAACTTCTATCCAATGGTATATATGTCAGTGGTCTTATGCACAAGTGTTGTGAGAAATGTAAGAATGTAAGACATGCCCATCCACCAGTTTCACACAGACACACACACCACAATAGCATACTATAACCTCAATACACCCCACACGTAATGTCATTTCACGAATTGAAAGTGACCAACCCCAAACCAAGTAAAACTATTAACTATGAATTAATCTTATTCCTCTTGAGTTAGAATAACCTTGCTAGTGACCGCCTTTTATTTCTATCTTACTTCTTCCTTAATGATTTCATGGATTATTAGGTTTGGTTCAATTCATGACATGAGCATAGTTTTTGAATTTTTTGAGTCAAGATGAGATCAAGTCGCCTCAAAAAATTCAAGGACCGATTTTCCTCAAATAACAGATCACATTTTGATTTGCATTACCTCAACGAATTCAAGGATCAAACAAAAAATACAAATCAGGAATTGATTTATAGTCACATCAATAAATTCAAGGACCGATTCAAGTACTTTTAGTCAACTCAACGAATGAGGTGGGCTACAATTGTCAGAAGGAAACATGGACATTGAATGAGCTCATTTCTCATCTTGTGCAACAGGAAAAGAGAATGAGACAACAGAAAACTCAAAGTACTCATTTGGCATCATCTTCTAAAGGAATTAAGAAGAGAAAAGGTAAACAAATTGCACATTCGGTCTTGCAGAAAAAGCAGAAGGGCCAGAATGATGGCATTAAGTGCTTTTTCTGCAAAGAAGCTTCTCATATAAAGAAGGATTGCCCTAAATATCATGCTTGGCGTGTAAAGAAGAGTATGCCTTTAACCTTTGTTTGTTCTGAGGTTAATTTGGTTTCTGTGCCAAGATATACTTGGTGGTTGGATTCTGCTGCTACCACTCACATAAGTATATCTATGCAGGATTGCCAGAATTACCGAAAACCAAGTGATGATGAAAGACTCATCTATATGGGGGATGGCAGTTCAGTGGAGGTTAAAGCAATAGGGACTTTTAAACTATTGTTAAAGACTGGTTATTATTTAGTTTTAAATGATACATTTTTGGTACCGTCATTTAGACGGAATTTGGTTTCAGTTTCCGTTTTGGACAAAGAAGGTTATTTTTGTTCATTTGGTAACAGACAATGCCACATTTCATTTAATTCTGATTTACTTGGAACCAGTTCTTTATCTGATTTTGATAGTCTATATTTGCTTGATATAGTTACCTCATACAATGAAAATCTGCATGTAAATTCAAGAGGCACTAAACGCAAATTGACAGATGAGAATTCATTATCATTATGGCACAAGCATTTGGGTCATATCTCTAAACAGAGAATTGGAAAGCTTGTGTCAGATGGAATTCTCGAATCACTTGACACTACAAATTGTGAAATATGTGTTGGGTGCATTAAAGGCAAACAAACAAACAAACAAGAGAAGATCAGGAGCTGAGAGATCTAAGGGCGTCTTAGAACTGGTACATACGGATATTTGTGGACCATTTCCCACATCTTCGTGGAATGGTCAACAGTACTTTATAACGTTCATAGACGATTATTCTCGATATGGCTATCTATATCTAATTCATGAGAAGTCACAAGCTTTGGACGTTTTCAAATCATTTAAGGCTGAAGTTGAAAATCAACTTGGCAAAAGGATTAAATACGTCAGATCTGATCGTGGTGGTGAATACTATGGCAGAGATGACAGTTCAGGTGAACAACGTCCAGGACCTTTTGCTAAATTTCTAGAGGAATGTGGGATCGTTCCACAGTACACTATGCCTGGTTGTCCTAGCATGAATGGTGTGGCTGAGAGACGAAATAGGACCCTTAAGGACATGGTGAGGAGTATGATTATTCATACTACTTTACCAGATTCTCTCTGGGGAGAAGCACTTAAAACTGCAGTCTATATCCTTAATAGAGTCCCAACAAAAGCAATAACCAAAACCCCATATGAGTTATGGACAGGTAAAAAACCTGTCATTAGGCATTTACGAATTTGGGGATGTCCAGCTGAGGCAAGGCCTTACAGGCCTAATGAAAAGAAATTGGACACAAGAACGGTTAGTTGTTATTTTTTTGGATACTCTGAAAGATCAAAGGGGTATAAATTTTATGATCCCAAAACTAGAACTATTTTTGAGACGGGAAATGCCCGGTTCTTTGAGGATGTTGAGTTTGGAGGGGAAGATAAGGTTAAAGATTTTGTTTTTGAAGAAGAATTCATATCTCTTCCTCTAGTTGATTTTGATCATGCTCAGGCTCAAGTTTTTATTCCTGACATGGTTCAAGAACAATAAGACAATATTGAGTTTCCCATTGATCTAGGTCAACAAGATTTGAATGATCTAGATCAACCAGTTGCTATTGAAGAGCAAACTCAACAATCTCAAGAACCAATACCTTTAAGGAGATCTACTCGAGAGAGGAGAAGTGCAATTTCAAGTGATTATATTGTGTTTCTCAATGAACATGAGGAAAACATTGACTTGATGGGAGATGATCCAATCACTTTCCGTCAGGCCATTGAAAGTTCAAACTCTCAAGAGTGGAAAGATGCTATGGATGATAAACTCAAATCCATGAAAGCAAATGACGTATGGGATCTCGTAGCTTTGCCAGAAGGAATGAAACCTGTTGGTTGTAAATGGGTTCTTAAAACCAAAAGGGATTCACAAGGCAATGTAGAGAGATATAAGGCACGTCTAGTAGCTAAAGGGTTTACTCAAAGGGAGGGCATCGACTATAAAGAGACTTTCTCTCCAGTTTCATCGAAGGACTCTTTAAGGACAATAATGGCACTTGTGGCTCATTTTGATTTGGAGTTACATCAGATGGATGTTAAGACAGCGTTTCTCAATGGAAACGTTGAGGAAACCATTTATATGGTACAACCAGATGGCTTGGTAAGTAATAGTTCCGAGCAAATGGTTTGTAAACTAAATAAATCCATCTATGGACTCAAACAGGCTTCTCGTCAGTGGTATTTCAGATTTCATCAAGTAGTTTTATTATTCGGCTTTGAGGTAAACACTGTTGATGATTGTGTATATCACAAGTTTAGTGGGAGCAGGTATATTTATTTAATTTTATACGTGGATGACATTTTACTTGCCAGCAGCGATGTAAGTTTGTTGTATGAAACCAAGAGATTTCTTTCGGATTATTTTGAAATGAAAGATCTTGGTGATGCATCTTTTGTATTAGGAATCCAGATTCACCGAGATCGTTCTCGAGGGATACTTGGATTATCACAAAAGACTTACATCAAGAAGGTACTGCAAATGTTTGGCATGCAAAATTGTAGGCCACATGATACCCCTGTATCTAAAGGAGACAAATTTAGTCTTAAACCGTGCCCTAAAGAAGATGTGGAATTCAATCAAATGAAAGATATACCTTATGCTTCAGCAGTAGGGAGTTTAATGTATGCGCAAGTCTGCACTCGTCCAGACATCGCATTTATTATTGGAATGCTGGACATATATCAAAGTATTTCGGGTAGAGAACATTGGATAGCAGCCAAGAGGGTCATGCGATATTTACAGAAAACGAAGGATTTCATGCTCATGTATAGAAAATCGGATAATTTTGAGATCGTTGGGTATTCGGATTCAGATTTTGCGGGATGCCAAGATAGCAGGAAGTCTACATCAGGTTATGTTTATCTGCTTGCTGGAGGAGCAATTTTATGGAAGCGTGCTAAACAGTCACTCATTGCCTCGTCCACTATGGAAGCAGAATTTGTAGCATGCTATGAGGCGTCAAA
This sequence comes from Monotropa hypopitys, assembly GCA_002855965.1. Taxonomy (NCBI): domain Eukaryota; kingdom Viridiplantae; phylum Streptophyta; class Magnoliopsida; order Ericales; family Ericaceae; genus Monotropa; species Monotropa hypopitys. Next base: position 9,681 of record NMUG010011835.1, read on the forward strand.
TTGTGCTATTTGGCTGCGCAACTTCATTAAAGAACTGCATGTGGTTGACGGGGTTGAAAGACCACTAAAGTTGCATTGTGATAATAGGGCAGCAGTTCTTTATTCTAATAACAATAGGAGCTCGTCAAAGTCTAAGCACATATACATTAAGTTCCTTGCTGTGAAAGAAAGGGTTCAGAGTGGTCAAGTTAGTATTTAGCTTATAGGAACAAACTCTATGATTGCGGATCCATTGACTAAGGCATTGACACCAAAGGCTTTTGTAGAGCACACTGCTCATATGGGTGTCGTTTCCATAGAGGATATTTAGATTCAGTGGGAGTTTGTAAACTATAGCTCATTACTTTATTTGTACTGTCATGAAATTTATTCAGAAATTCAGTTCCAGTTTTATGGTTTTCACTTTGAATGGTATATGGTTAATGATCTCAATTTGGTTAAGACCAGCTGGAAATAGGCGTGTGTAGATCACATTACATGTAATTTCCATGCTACACATCCATACTTGATCCATGTTGTTTGGTTAAATTGATGCATGTAACAATTGTTGAGTTTAGTCGAGTATAAATTTCGACGAAGACTCCTTTGATTCTTGTATCAATGAAACTAATGAACGAGGTTGTTTTAAGATGACAAAACTATGTTTGGCTAGCTACAGAATTAATATTGATATACATGTGATTATAAAGTGTAGTGTATGGACATATGAATATATAATCCAAGTGGGAGATTGTTAGAATTTGGATTTAATTCATGTGTACAATACACTAATTATGTGCGTTTGGGCATATAGACGTACATGCATTGCGGTAATTAATCACATATTATCATTATTATAAAG
>NMUG010011836.1:0-10520 GCA_002855965.1 Monotropa hypopitys
TCATGTAATCCCTCGTCAAATAATACATGCCTCCATATGCATTTTATGATCAGCGGAATAATGTGGCTTGATTCACAATTTTTTCACATATTTAACAGAACCACAAAGATTGAACTAAAAGTTCAGACAAATAAACAATCTTTCACCTCAAGAAATTTGAAATCTGGCTGCAGCGTCAAACAGATGCCCTCTTGAGTCAATAAAGAGCGTATAACGAGAGAAAATTTCTCTGGGATTCGGATGGGATACTGGTATACCAGTTCATTGAATTTCCCTTCAGCATTGAGGACAAACATCAACTGAATATCAACAACTATAAAGTGGTAAAAGCGTAATAATCAAAACAGAGAGAGGAGGAAAATCTTAAGCACTGATATTAGAAGGAACGGTCATTTCTAATTATGGAATTTACAAAACCTTGATTACATGGTCCTCTGATATCTTATGAATCTATCTGTAACCTACGTACAAAAGGCAATTGGACAGGCAATCCGACTCCGGGCATGGTTTGCCACTTTTGGCGCATTTTTTTTTATTTTTTCCCTTCGTTACATTAAATCACTTCTCTTTGTTTGAGGGTCAAAGTCGACTCTCTGCTAACATGGTCAGCTTGTACATTGTCCGGGCAATCCTAACGATGTGTTGGTTTCGAATTGTGTTAGTTCAAAAAGCTCGCAAAGTGAATGTTGTCCTGACTGGCTGGGGCAGTACACATGTTTTGGTCATTAGACAAAACATGTGTATACTTAATTTTATTGTTGCTTTGCATATGCTCCAAGTATTTAGGGACAATGTGCGAATATAGCTTATTACAAGATGAAGGAGCCACTCAACCAAATTTTGTCTCAAGAAACGTGCTCTCATTCTCCACACGAAAAATTATTGGGTGGTCCTGGGGCAAGGGCACCGCCAAGTGGAGCCCCAACACCCTCCACCACCACATATGTGTGGAACTCAGTATCAAGTGTATGGGCAGAGTATCTACTATTTATTGTTCTTGTTCTTGTTATTTATAATTTATTGTAAGGGTGGTACAGTCTTACAATTGCATTAGGGTTTGCCTGCGGTTACGAGTGTTAGTGTCACGACTCGTATTTTTAACGGTATTTCCGGAATTAAATTCACTACTCAAATCGATTGCGGGAATTTATGTGGACTCCCTGGATTATATTGGCGATTGGACTTAGGTCTTGGACTCTTTCCCGGCTCGTCTATATTGTTCGTGGTTGATCCGGAGTATTTCGGGAAAGTTCCGGGGGACCCTTGACATGGAAAATCACATCAGGAGGAGTTTGCATCGGTACAAAGTGGTCTTGCACCGGTGCAGGAGTTCTTGGAAGTTTGCATCGGTGCAGGGAATGGCTGCACCGGTGCACAAACCTTCTGCTCACTTCTTAGCAAGTTTGCATCGGTGTAAAGGGTAGTTGCACCGGTGCACAAACTCACTGTTCGAATTTTGGAGGAGTTTGCACCGGTGCAGATTGGCCTTGCACCGGTGCACAGATGCTGATTGGCAGATTTTTATGCCCATTAAGGGCATTGTGGTCATTTCAAGTGGGGGTCGTATATATACCCTTGGGAGCTCGAGAAACTCTCATTTGCAGCATAATGAGTCTCTCTCTACCTCCCTCAAGTAAGCTCTCTCCCTCTCTCTATATATTCCTCTCCTTCCCCTCTCATTTTGAGGTTCTTCCCCTAGGTTTTTGGAGAAACTTCATCCATTAACGTTGGTGAGCTCGTCAAGGGTTGCGCACCTATGGTCTCGGAATGTGGCTTTATGAAGAATCCCTCATCTAGGGATTTCGGGATTTAGTGTATCCGGTGGGTAAATTCCTAACTTCTATTAAGTATGTGTGTGTGTATATAAGTTTGATTTGATAGCCATAGTAGGTGCATTGTACTTTGTAACCTAGGGAGATATTGTAGTGGAATTGAGTGGTGATCTTGTGCCCACTAGTTGTTAATATAATGCCCCTAGAGGCTTAGGCGCACCACGTCTTCGACGAGATTTCCGTGAGGGGGACGACTTGTATTTTGGTGAATTGTAGGGTGATCGGTGACCATTGGAGTTTAGGGTCGCCAAGTGTTCGACGAAATGCCCGTGTGAACCTTAGATCGTATTTTGGGGTTATCGTGACAATTGAACTGTCGTAGGACATGTACATGGAACAATTGGATATGTTGAGTTTTGAGAATCACGATAGGTCCCTTGGAACTTAAGGGACACCATGTGTGTGATGGTATTGTCAAGTGGGCATTGATATGGGATTTGAGTGTCTAAACCCCTTCCCTCATGTTTTGGTAGGCTTGGGTTTTCCCTTAACCCCGTCACGATAGAATATTGGTCTTGAATCATTTGATTGAGGTTGAGTTGTCTTGGTGGTTGTCTCCCTTGGATTGGCCAAGGTTGAGTTTGTGGATGGAAGAACTAAGCGAATAGTTCAATATACCCAAATAAATATCAAATAGGGAGGACGTGCCCCACGAGGGCTACTCTTACTCAACCTTGAACCTATCACTTAAAAAGAAATTTGGATTAATAGCCTTGACTAGGCTCGGTAACAACGATGAAAGAAATAATAGGATATACCAAGAATGGACTTATGAGGGATTCTTGGGTTTATGCCTAGTGAAATGGAACGTGATCGAATACGTTGATGTGAAATGTACGATCTAGCTGGAATAGTGTGGTAATGGCCTTGGCTAGGCATGATAATGGCGGTAAAAGGAAATGATCATATAAATAAAGAATGGACTTATGAGGGGATTCTTAGATTTATTCCTAATGTGATGGAAACACTTAACAACGTGGAATCGTAGGGAGACGGTAACCCTCCCAACGATTTGGGAAGCGCCGGAATTATTATGCGGGAATGGACTTATGACGGGATTTCCTGGGTGGTCGCTCCACCCACGACATTGTGCACAATGGGGGCGTATCGTAGCCCTCCCAACGAGTTGGGGAGTAACGAGGGGAAAGGGTAGTGCGTTGTGAAGCCACTATACCGGACCCAATCAAATATGATGCGATTTACAAACGATAAGACGTGAAAGGATAAATAAAGAATGGACTTATGATGGGATTCTTAGATTTAGTCCTAGTGTGAGTTATGGAACGATTGGTACTATGTGACGGCGATGAAAGGATGAATCAAGAATGGACTTATGAGGGGATTCTTGGATTCATTCCTATTGTGAAGAAATGAAAGGAAAAATAGAAAGGAAAGAAAGAAATATCTCAAATATCCAATATGGCATATGAATCCAACACTTAACGATAATGATACTTGGCGTGACTCGCAACGTGAATTATGGTTGGATATCTTGGCACGGTGTTGGTTTGAGATCCTTAGTAGATCCTTTGAGTTGTTGTACCTTAGCAGTAGGGTGGGTTGGGTTGAGATTAGATGTTGCTTCGGTTGGATTTGGGATGTCGCACCCCTTTGTACTCACTTGAGGTTACGGTTTTGGTTAGACATACTTTGTTGGCTACACGCCTATGTTACTGTTACCTTGAGTTAGGTCTACACTACGTGCACTTTGTTTCTTTACTGTTCTCGTACTTTGTTTGTGGACACGTAGGCACGCACCGCATGTGCATGCTTGGTAGTAATTAGGGGTTTTCTCACTGAGTCGTGGTTTGCTCAGACCCTCTTTCTTTTCCTTTCTCTAGTTTGTGTTGCAGGACTAGATGGACTTGGAGTTGGAGTCAGCTGCTGGATTTTCTTGGGCTCGGCTACTTCAGTTTTGGTGGCCTCCCTTGTACTTTACTTCCAATTGTAGTTCTTTTACTCTGTACTTGTAGTTCTTTGTTCCCTGTAGCAGTTGTAGTAGGACAGTACTTGTACTTCACTTCCGCTCTCTACTTTGTTGTACTTCCACTTTGTACTGTTCTGTGATGTAATGTGAAATTCAACTGACTGTATCTGGATGACAAGTAGTTGTATCCTCTGTTTATCATTTAAACTGTATTTCAAAAAAAAATAGTTTGAAAATCCGGGGCGTGACAGTTAGCCTATATAAACCATCATAGCCTTATATTATATTTTAATGTCTCATAATACAATCTCTTCTCTATTTTTTGCATCTTTGTATCATGGTATCAGAGCAACGTTAAGTACATATCCTACTCTGCTAGATAATTCCTTAGTTCTACCTCCATCATTGCTTTTTCTCTGCACCTGTTCTGTCTGTCAACATTTATTCCGCATCTCTCTGGTCCAGCATCTCTGTCTCACCTCTGACGCAACTCAAAAGAATCCTAGGACCTCCGGCGATCCTATTACAAACTCCAACGGACTCTGGCGAACTCCGGCAAAGGCTGTGTGACAATCAGCGGCCTTTGAATGATCCTACTATGCAACTTGGCCTCTGCTTTGGATACTCCAGGCCCTCAAACATACTCAAACAGTGAGTGCATCCTTCGTTGACCACTGATACATCATTGGCATACTTTGCTTGAGATAAGAAATAACCTATAGGAGAGTAGGCAACTTCAATCCCAAGAAAGTATCGGAGGTGACCTAAGTCGGTCATTTCAAATGTATCAAACAGATGTCTTTTGACATGTGCAATAGAGATAGAATTGGATCCAGTGATGACCATATCATCCACATAGAGAAGCAGAATAACAAACCCGTGGGTTGTGCGAAGGAGAAATAAAGCCGAATCATAAGCACTGGAAACAAAACCAAGTTGTGTAACAGCACCTTGGAAGCGATCATACCAAGCTCGAGGAGCCTGTTTAAGACCATACAAAGCTCAACGAAGATGGAAAACATATCCTGGAGAGTGTGGTAATCCAGGTGGAGGATGCATATAGACTTCCTCAGTCAGGTGACCATTTAGAAATGCATTCTTAACATCCATTTGATACAGAGGCCATTATCGGACAACAGCAATAGAAATTATGGTCCGGAGAGATGTCATTTTAGCAACTAGTGCGAAGGTTTCCTCATAATCAATTCCATACTCCTGAGAAAAAACTTTTGCCACAAGGCGTACCTTGTACCCCTCTAATGCCCCTCTAATGACCCATCATAATGAGTTTTAATTTTGAATACCCATTTACAACCAATCACGTTTTTTCCCGAGGACAAGGTACCATGTCTCATGTAGAAGTCTTGGCAAGTGCTGAGAGTTCGTCTTCCATAGCAGTAACCCACTTAGGATCCTGACACGCTTCCTTATAAGAATAAGGATCAAAATAAGAATGTATCGAAGATAATGTTGTACATTGAGTACCTGGAAAACAAGTGTTAGAGAAACCTAACCTTTGTACTGGGCGTCGTTTACGAATAGGATAACGGCGAGGAGTAGGATCGGAATCCACAGAAGCAGATGATACAGGTTGAGGGACTGGTGGTTCTGGTGGTCGGCGTCGGGAGTATACCAGAAGAGGAGGTGAGGAAGAGGTGTCAGCTGTAGTAGGCATATGATCTGGAGGAACAGTAGAAATGTACTCGTCACAGGTAAGTTCATCTGGAAAGGGATCAATAGATAGTAATTCATGTTTAGAGACAGATGGAAGAAAGACGACATGCCTGGAGACATAGAGATGCCAAGTCACAGGGTCATAACAACGATAGCCTTTTCAGTGGTGTTGTGGCCTAGAAAAACACAAAGAGTGGACCGAGCACTAAGTTTAGTGCGAGATTGTTTTGGAGAAGAACAAAACATGCACAGCCGAACACTCTAAGAAGTGAGCAATCGGGAGTGGTAGAAAAAAGGACTTCATAAGGAGATTTTCCAAACAATATTGGAGTGGGCATGCGATTTATAAGGAATACAGCAGTGAGAACTGCTTCTCCCCAAAAGCAACTGGGGACGGATGCAGAAAGAAGAAGAGATCTAGCAATTTCAAGTAGATGACGGTGTTTACGTTCAACACGACTATTTTGAGCTGGAGTGCCACTACAAGAGGATTGATGAATTGTACCTAATGATGACAAGTGATCAGCAAAGGCACCTTTTGTATATTCACCACCCAGTAGAAGAGAACTTAGTAGTAATCATAGACTGAAAGGATCGATAAATCTCGTAGAAATTAGATTTATTTTTTATAAGATAAACCCATGTGAATCGGGAATAGTCATCAATGAAAGATACATAATATGCCGATCCGTCTTTTGAAATAATAGGAGATGGACCCCAGACATCACTATGAACCAGCGAAAATGGAGAAGTAGATAAAGTACTTTTATTGAAAAGTAAAAAGTCATTTTTTGCAAGTTTACATCCTTGACACTCAGAAATATCTATGAAAGATACTTTTCCTAACATACCAGACTGAGATAAGGATCGTAAACGATTAGTTGACAAATGTCCTAACCGATCATGCCAAATAAAGAAAGGACTAGAACAATTATCTAAATGAAAAGATGATAGAGCAGCTAGAGCAGTGAGATTATCCATATGCAAACTCTCTACCACATAGAGATCACCAACCCTACGCCCTGTCCTAATCTGCTTCACTGACTTCCGATCCTGCACACGACAAACAGAAGAAGAAAAAAGAACATCAAATCCTGAAGCATCCAACTGACTGATGGATAACAGGTTAATAGTTAATTGGGGGACATAAAGCACATGAGGAAAAGATACAACAGAGGATGAAGTCATTGGGATATATCCAATAGATACAACTGACAAAGGGGAACCATTTGTTGTACGTATGGTGATGGGAGAGGATGGAGGGACACAATTTTGTAGTAAAGATAGATGAGGTGTCATATGAAAGGAAGCACTAAAATCCAAGCAGTGGTAGGAATACCTGTCAGAGAACCAATCAAACCTAGGGATCCTGAGGTCATTGCTGTAGGAGGCACATACATGGTGGAAGAGCTCATCAGTTGTTGAAGATGGATCAGTTGAACACGAATATCATCAATAGCCGAAGTGCTCTCAGATGTGGTTGCTAGAGTCGTGGGAGGACAAAGTGATCCCTGAGGTGGTCTTTGTCATCCCTTCTTAGGACAATTTTTCTTCCAATGGCCTTTCTTATGACAAAATGCACATTCATCGAACTGAAGACGGGTACGGGAGAAGGATGATAGTTGAGCAGCTATAGCAGATGGTGTAGGGAGCAGGGGTGGCTGAGGAGATGCCACAAATACTGATAAGGAGGTTGAGGATGAGAAAACAATCTTGAGCCTAGTCTCTTCAGAGATTAGCTCCCGAACAACATTGATCGTAGGTAGAGGTGAGCGATGCAAAATACTTCCTCGTAATGACTCGAACTGATTATTGAGTCCAGCAAGAAATTTTGTCAAACGACGTTCTTCACGAAATTTTAGATAATCATCAGATGTCTTAATACTGAGAGGTTCCATCATATCCAATTGATCACAGAGAATAGTCATCTCACCATAATATTCCTAAATGGTTTTGTTTTGTTGCTGAGCACTCATTATAGCAACATCTAACTCATACCGCTTGACTACATTGGATTCTTGAAATAATCCAAATATTTCCAAACCTGTTCTGCTGTATTGAATTTATTTTCAAACATTATTCCAATTCGTGGCTCCACGGAGTTGTGTAACCATGTGAGAATTTGGGCATTATCCCAATCCCAATTTTCGACCGCAAGTTTGAAACCATCCATCGTCTCATAAGTTGGGCGAGAAACTGTACCAAAAACAATTCTCCATTTTTTTCGAGCAAGAATAATTTTTTTCATTACAGAGGACCAATTTCGACAATTATCGCCATTAAGACGAACAGTAATGGTTTGTACCTTATCATCAGACATGAGAATATCTCGATAGAGTGCTGAGAGAGAGAACTATGTTGAATTTGATCGCGTCAAGACAGATCCGGTCATAACTGGTCAAGATGAACGGCAGTCAGTGGTGACTGAGCAGCAAACGATGGTGGCTGAGCAGCAAACGACAGTGCTTGAATTGCTCGTACGAGTGGTGGTGAGAAGGAACTGAGCAGCAAAAGGACAAATGGTGGTGACTAAGACGCGTCTGGAAGCAGTGGGCTGCAGGGGCGGTGGTGACGGATCTGGGTGGTGATGGATCTAGATTTGGATGGTGACGGCGATGGCGATGGGTCTGAACGGCGATGGAAATGGGTCTAGGATGGTGGCGGCAATGAGAATGAGAGAGATGGACAAGCGAGTTGTAGACAGACAGGCGAACAATGATCTGGACGAGACCAAGTGGTGACGACTTGCAGAGGCGGTAGCAATGGTGGCGACTGAGGCAGCGCCGTCGATTAAGATGGGTCGACGACGGTCGGGATCGTCTGAGAGGGAGATGGAGACAATTGAGAACGAGGGAGGAACGACTTGTGAGAGGCGACTGTGGGTCGCTGGAACCCTAATGAGACTGAGAAGGAGAGGGACAGATGTAACCCTAAAGCCAAAATATTATATTTTTTGCTCTGATACCATGAGACTTCTGAGAGAAATCTGAATAATGTATTATTCGTGTGTTCAATACAAAGAGCCTATTACATCAATATATATAGAGAAAATAAACTACAAAGGAAATGCCTATATAAAAGAAATATCCTACTAAGGAAAATCCCAATTGATGGAATATACAGAATCCCTTAAATAGAGAAACATAATAATTAAATATACACCACAATATATTATTCTCACAGGCAGAAGATTCCAAAACTGTTTTGTTTGGTGCAAGTGGTGTGAAGGATAAATCGAGTCGCATAGGAATTCTTGAAAACACTCCTTTGGATATTTTCTCTATTAAGTTGGATGCTACCAACTATTTGATTTGGTCTCGGACGGTTACCTTGTCCATTGAAGCCCAAGGGACGTCTGAGTTCATCGAGGGCCTTGTTACTCCGCCAGAAGCGCCTACTGAACTAAAGAAGTTTAAGTCTCAGAAATTCTTAGTCATAATTTGATTGTTTAACTCTATGAAAGCTGATATTTGTCATACCTTCCTGCTTCTTGATACTCCACGTAAGATCTAGATCACATCAACTCGCAATTATTCTCAGCAAGGTAATAATGCACAGTGCTTTGAGCTGAGGAAGAGATTTCATACATTGGATAAATACAATTGATTTGTCGTTGAGTATTATGCTGACTTGAGTCAAGCATGACAGGAGTTTGATTATTATCAAGGATTTCAGGCTGTTTGTGCTAAAGATACTGCTAATTGGCTAAAGAGGATGGCAAAAGACCGTGTTTATGACTTTCTGGGTAGCCTTGATATGGAGTTTGATCAAATTAGAGTGTGGGTGCTGAGTCACATTCCATTTCCAACTTTGGAAGAATCATGTGCCATTGTTCAGTAAGAGGAGAGTCGGAGAAGTGTTATGCTGCATACTTCTACCTCTGATCGTTCTGCCTTGGTTGTCACTCTTCTGGGTAAGATTGGTGCTAGTCGTGGGCTTATTCCTTCATCACAACGTAGTAAGTCACAATCTTGTGCTAGTAGTGGATTTCTGGATCAAATGTCACTCCGGTGTGATTGTTGTGATAATACTGGACATACCAAGGACTTTTGTTGGAAATTACATTATCGTCCCTCTCGTAGGCAAGGAAGTGGTCGCGATAGTCGTGGTCGTGGTTCCATGCGCTCCCCAGCTCAGGCCCATGTTTAAAAATATGCAGTTTCCACCTTGTCTGATTCTGGGAAGACTCGATTATCTTCATATCATGTTGGTGTTTTTTCTCAAGAGAAGCAAGCTCTCAGAGGCCTAATGTCTCGAGCTGATTCTACATCTACCATTGTTTCTACCTCCACAGTTTCCCCTTCCTCCTATTATGCTCACACAAGTATCTCAGCTAGTGCAATTACTGGCTCTTCTGGTGTTCCTTGGATTATAGACTCTGACACTTTGAAGTCATATGACAAGTTGTTCTTCTGTGTTTGATTCTTACTCTACTTGTTTTGGTAAGGATAAGGTCAGAATAGCAGATGGATTTCTCTCCATATAAAGGCCACCCAAAAAGTCATAAACACGCTCTTTTCCCATCCTCTTTAGCCAATTAGCAGTATCTTCAGCACAAACAGCCAGAAAACCCTGATAATAATCAAACTCATATCATGCTCTACTCAAGTCAGCATAATAGTCAGCGACAGATCGATTGTGTTTATCCAATGTACGAAGTCTTTTCCTCAACTCAAAACATTGAGCATCATTACCTTGCCGGGAATAAGTGCGGATTGTTGTAGTCCAAATCTTATGTAGAGTATCAAGAAGCAGAAAGGTATAACAAATATCAGCTCTCATAAAGTTAAACAATCAAGTCATGACTAAGAATTTCTAAGACTTAACCTTCTTTAGTTCAATAGGCACATCTGGCAGAGTAATAGGGCCCTCGATGAACTCAGAGATCCCTCTGGCCTCAATGGCCAAGGTAACCGTCCGAGATCAAATCAAATAGTTGGTACCATCCAACTTAATAGGGAAAATATCCAAAGGAGTTTTCCAAGAGTCCCTATGTGACTCGATTCTTCCTTCACACCACCTGCACCAACCAAAATAGGTTTGGAATCTTCTGTCATATCAAGACAAATAACAAAATGCCGAACGAT
>NMUG010011837.1:0-10521 GCA_002855965.1 Monotropa hypopitys
AATTTTTGGAGAATCAATATATTGAGTCGTGGCAGTGTAAAGTGGGTTGGTGTAGAAATTGTAAAACATTTGGGAAATAACAGTGAGGGTGTCCAGGCATATGATAAGAGCAGGAAGCGAATTGGTAGATTTGGGTTGGTGACTAAGAATCATTGAGTGATATTATATTTCCTTGGAGGTAGATTGGTGAATCTTTATGCCAGAGTTATATTTCCATAGTGGATGGAGGTAGTTTTCTTTGTTGAAGTGGAAAAAAAGAGTCAGGTGTTAATTGACAATTGGGTGTGAGAGATTCAAGGGTTCTTAAAGGATATCTCGGTTGAGGATTTCTATGTTATGGAGGAGAATGTGTGCTAAGAAGACTCAAGGGTTCAAATGTTCAAGTGCAATGAGTGTGGACACCAAGCGGATCAATATTCACAACAACGGAGTCGGGTTCCAGCATCAATTGCGGGTATGGTGATGAGTGGTGCAGGCAAAAGTGCAACAGGTGTACAATTACTGTTTTTAGCATCTTGAACTTGATGATGGGTTGCACTGTTACGTACTCACCATTATGATATTTTGATTTTCGCATGAAAGTATGCACGTTATGTTAAACAATTTAGTAACCTCTGAGTTAATATGGCATGAAATAGTAGTTCGCATATGCTAATGCTAAGTTGTAGTTGAGCATGTGGTAGAAATTTGATGGTCAGCTCTGGAATTTATTTAAGGTGACTTAAAATTTAAAAGGGCCGTCGATTCGATTTATTTCCGTGGGAATGAAAAGAATAACAAGTGGGTTGAGAATTCTTTCATTTGAGCATGTAAGTGTATGCATGTGTGTAAGTCACGTTGAAAGTAATGTGCAAGAATGAGGAAAGATGAATGCTACAGATAAGGAAAAAGTAATGAATCGAGTGTAAACATGTGTATGTTTTTGTCTAAGCATATGGAGGGTGTAACAGAAATGTACGGCTTGTGTCATGCATAGCATGTGTTATTATCAGGACGTTGATGGATTCCATATCAGGCTATTGAGTTCTGTGTTACATTAGACCATACTAGTAGTGATAGTAGAATACTTCGAGAAGAAGTCTTGTTGTGAATTGAGATAATTTCTAATTTAAAAGTTATGGCGATTAGATGAATTCCATAATGGTATCATTTGGTTTTGTCATTTATGTCATTGTTGAGAAAGGAAGGTGAGTGTTATCTTGGAGATGTCCTTGTAGTGTGAGAGTCATGATGAGCAGAGCATGGATGAGTTGCCTATATTCTTTTAGAATTGTGTTTTTGATGAAAATCTTGCTATATTACCGACTTGGGGAGGAGTATGAGTAATACTTGAGTATTTGTTTATCAGAAATTGAGAGGAAAGAAGTTGTTGTAGCTAATTGTAGGTGAAAGCTTTGGTAGTGTTGAGTGGTACTTTAGAGTTACTAAAAGAATGGCGGAAATGATTTTAAGAGGTTAAAGAAAAGATTGATGTCTATATCAGTGTTTAAAAAAAAGGTGGTGAGAGGAACTGTTGTTGGGCATTACTAGTGATTTCATGAATAGAAAAGTGGTGACAAATGCGATTGGTTGTTTTAAGTATAGGTTGGACAAACTTTCAAAGTTAAGGAAAATGGATGTCATTTTTTTGGAGTGAGTGACGCTTTATTAGCTAGACTCAGTGTGGGTTTGTGGTTCTTTTAGCAAAGCAAAAGAGGTCCTAGTTTGGATGAGTATCAAGAGGAAGTTGTTAGTTGCCTTTTGGGGTTGAGTTTAAATTTTGTAATCAAGATGATGAATTCTTAATGTTGAGGCTAGTGTGTTTGTGCCGAGAGGTGTTAAACTAAAAAGGGAGAGAATGGAAGTTGTGGTTAAATGTTTTATGCGGCTAGAGAATTGAGCTTGAGGATTTGGAATCTGGAGGGTAAAGTTGATATATCTAAATTCTTAATTAGACTGGGAGAATATATCCTAGGATGTTCGTGGCATGTTTTGCCTAATTGTAGGGATAACCTTGATTTTGATTGAGTTGTTGTGAATTGTTTGACAGAGTTCGTATGTTTTTTTTTAGTGGAAGCTTCGAGTGATTCGGATGGTTTAGTTGAATGATGGAAAGGTATGCATACGCATAGTGGTACTCGTGTATGGAGCTCGAAAATGTAATCTCAAATTAGATAGAAGTTTTGAGTGTATGCATTATAGGTTTGTTATGCAACTTTGAAGTTTGATATGTGTTACAACTATATATTAATGGTTTATTGTAGAGGGTTATTCGGATATTGGAGGATTTTGTGAAATTGCATAAAATTATTGTTAGAAATCTTTGAGATGATTTTGTCTTTTAAGTGAGGCATGTGCAATAACAGTTACCAATGTAATTTTAAGGTAGTTCCTTTGGGGAATTTCTAGGGAAGAAAGTGTTTACTCATCATGTAGTTAGAAAAATGTTGTTAAGAGGCGATGGTAAGTTCGAGGTAGAGTCAGCAATATAGTGGGTATCAAGCTTGTTAGGAGAGTGTTGATGTTGTTTAAGAAATCTTTAAGAGAGTTGTTCTTATAATAATCGTTATGAGTTGGATTTGAGATTAGGAACATAGTGTTCTTGTGGTGTCTCTATGGTACGTCATGTTGGTTCATAAGGAAAAAAGAAATTGTATCTAGTTGGTTTGGGACTTATGAAGTCGTGTATTGGTTAAAGGAAAAATTTCGTATAGATTGGTTGATTGGTGGAGAGGGTTGGATTACATCGATTGTTTTATTTTCGTGCTCTATAGATTTGTGAGCATATCATTCTATATAACTGAGTTTGAGCTTTTGAGGTTGACAGAAATTTGGCAGAGTGGTAAGCGTTTGGTGAGGTTTGATTGTAGGAAAGTGAGGCATATTCTAAGATGATTTCATGGGTGAAGGTTTTGTGTTGAATCATATCATTGTGGAACTCATAGAAAGTATATTAGAATCTTCTTCCATGTAATTATCCTTAATTTCGGGGACAAAATTTTCTAAAGGGGGGAGAGTTGTAATACCCGTGACCCAAAAATTTAATTAAAATTCTTTTAATTATTTTGTAGAAATAATTAATGTCACTTATGGAGTGTTCGAGTTTAAGCCTTGAGGTTTAGATGGTTGGGTAAATGTTTAACGTTGAGTTGGAAGGATTGGGAGTGTATTGAGGTGATTTGGGTTTTGGGAGAAGAGGAGAAATCATTGCCATCATTTTTTCTGAGCGCCTGGTTATCGATAACCAGGGTGAGGTGATTATCGATAACCATGAATTACAGTGGTTCCATACAAAATCTCGAGCATTTGGTTATCGATAACATGTTTGGCTGGTTATCGATAACCGGAAGTTACAGGACTGATTATCGATAACATGTTTTGGATGGTTATCGATAACCACTGTATTTCACTGGTCCAGCCTAAGTCCTGAGGACTGGATTATCGATAACCACTTAGATCGAGTTATCGATAACCCTGCATCGCTGTTGTAAAATCCGAAAACAGTTTTAAAGGGGGTAATTAGGGGATTTTACACCTTAGATGGTTTCCACTCACCATAATCCGTATTAGGGTTATACTTAGAGGTCATTAGCCTCCATTTGTGTCTCCTAAACCTAGAGAGAACTCTAGAGAGAGAGAGAGAGGGTGACTCCATTGATGAAGAACCTTCAAGGTTGAAGGCGTTGGGTGAATATATGTGTAAGGAGCATCTTGTGGTTAAATCCTTGGTAAGTCCTTCAATCTTTGTTTTATATGAACTTTTTCTTAACTCCTTAACAAGTCTTTGAGGCTAGTTTGTGAATATCAAGTCCTTGTTCAAATATATTGTGTAGGATGAATGGATCTATGGATTTTATAAAAAGAGTTTCATGGATTAGGTGTTGATTTCATGTTTTATGAAAGTTTTGTTTATATATAGCTTTGGATTTGAGATGCTCGATAATCTTGTGATCTACAAGTATTATTAAGGAATATTTTGATTTAGAGTAGAAATCATCATGAAACTTGTAAGATTTGTCCATAGTGGTAGTTATGTGATTTTATGATCTTACAAGACCCATGTATCAATAGATGGACTATCATCTAAGGATCTAAAGTGAAAGCTCGTATGCATATTTGGGGATTATAATATGATGTTCATGTTAGTAGAAGTGATTGTAGAAATCCTATGAATTGTCTAAACAATGATTTTTTCCTTGTATTATAAAAATTGTACACACTTGTAGATCGTGACAAATTCACTAAAGGATGTCATCTATGGATATATTGGTGTTTGAGATTTTGGAAATCCTTGAGCATATTGGCACAATTAGAATCGATACGCATGTGTAGAGGGGTATGAATGCTTTTGAATAAATAATGTAATTTTTTTTCATGCCTACATTGTGTTATCCAATTTATTCAACTTGGACTAATTTGGTGAAATGTTTTCACAGGGACAAGCGTGGAGAACCGGGAAAGACCAGATAAGAACAAGGGAATTATTCCCTAAGCGGTATCGGTGAGTGTAGGGATGTAGCATCTTGACTTTTAGATGTTTGTGCACTTGTATTTTATAGTAATTGCACAAATTCATAGAAAATTGTATGGCATGATGCATGTGTTTAGCATATGCATGTTTTGAGGGGGTTTTAACCTATGGTGTGTGTTTTTGAGGAAAACGTTTTGAGAAAGGAATTTGAGAAAAGATTATAGCCTATGGGCATGCTTTGTGAAAGAGTTTTTGGAAAGCGATTTACATACTATATGGATATGAGATGTGGCGGATGATGATTGGTGCCTATACGGCCATAGGAGACACCCCTTTACATGTTGAAGTCGGGTTGTGGTTCGGTGATATGCTGATATTGGGCTGCGGTCCAATCATGTATAGAATTTTGAGGCTGTGGGTCGAGACATATATGGAAGAATGGGGTTGCGGTTCCATGTTGTGGTATACGAACTATTGCATATAGCAATAGCTATTTTGAAAGAAAAGGACGAGAGAAGTCCACTATTTTGGTAGAAGAGGGTTGCGGTCCAGATTTATATTATGTATGAAAGGCTTTTAATGTGGAATTTGAGAGGGAAATTGGTATCATTGCATGGCATTGTATCTTTTCTATTTTTGGAACATTGTTGATTTAAAAGTTAAATCGTGCTTTTACTTTCCTTTTATCTAGAACTTGCGATGCATATGTTCACACTCTATTTTCCTTGTTTTGACTTGGAATATAGGTTGTAGGGTTAGCGGTCCACTATGGTGCCAGAGGGAAGTCTTATGCTTGGAAGTATGGAGCTTGGTCATTGATGTGCTTCTTGGTAGTAGTGATCGTCCATTAGTTGCACTTCTCTTCATATTGTTGTAGACGTTATTATTTATAGATGACTTGTATTGGGGATCATTATGGTTTGGTAACTCGTTTTGTTAAGGGGTTACTTCGGTATGAGAATAACTTGTGGTAAAGTAGTTGTTGCTAAGATGTTTTAGTTTACTTAGTACTTATGGAGTTTGATGGAGGTGTTTTAATTAAAGAAAAAAAAAATTATTCCGCGTTTTGTTAGTTCTTGCAGTTTGGGATGTTACATACCATGTGGTACTTGGTATAATTTCTGGCATGTCAGGTGGTACCTTGGGCTACTTTGATTTGGGCATTAGATTTACTTCTTATGCCATCTCAGTTGGCTACATTTCAATTTTATGCCCTATTGTAGTATTGTACTTAGTTTTTGTACATCTATTGAGAGTCTTGTTAGCCATATGTATAACGGTTTATATTTAACAAACTCTTGGATTTCCTTGCTTGTTTTCTTTATTTTTGGTTGCATAGAAATTCGGATTGAGGATGCTTGGATCGGGTCCACTACAGTTGCTTGGAGCTATAAGTTATGCTTGATTGGAGATACCTTGGAAGTTGTCAGGTTTTGGTGGCTAGCCTTACATTGTGTTCTTTGGGCTATAGTAGTTGTATTTCAGTGAGTTATTGGTTATGTTCAGAAGATCTTATGTATAGAGATTGTCTTTGTTATTTAGTGTTCTTCTGTAGATTGTAATGAAATGGAGAAGCATTTAATACTTGTATTTGAGAATCAATTTGGGTTGTCTTATCTTATGCTTTTCAAGCTTGTGGTTAGTTATCACTTGGAGATTTTGGAAATTTTAGCAATTGCTATTCGATATATTCCTTATTTAAAGGATTTATCGGGATGGGATGCTACACATATTATAGTGAAATCCTTCATACGTTGTGGGAGAAGTGTATGTAGGTTGAGAAGAGACACATTCCAATCGAACGACTATATATCTTGTGTTCATTGTCTCTCTATCTCTGTATTGTTTTTGAGCTTGGATCTACTTGCCTTGCTTGATTGAATATTGTATCAAAAGTGTTTTTTTATCTTCATTCTAGAAACAATACAAACTCAAAAATCTCTACATTTGTCGTATTACAAGACTTGAGGTGTAACAGAAGTTGTTTGGAATTGAGTCTTGAACCTCGATTATAAAACCTATTTTAGTATAAGCTTCTTTCTAGTTTCCTAATTTGCAAGCAATAATTTTTATAGGCCGTTATTTTTGTTAAATCAATCCATCCCTTCCCCCTCTTGGTTGCATTTCTAGAACAATAGTCTCCTCAGAAACTATCTCAGGGTTGGGGTATATCCATATGGCTGAGTTTTTTCTTGGCAAGGGAATCTCCATGTATAATGGGAGACTTTGAAGGTATCTATAGCCACTTCCCAGAAATCGACAAAGATAGCATATTTCAGCTTGGACAGTTATTCAAAGAACTGCCTCAAATAATCATCATTATTGGCATTCACCCCCTAAGTGTAGGATTATTTGGAAACCTCTTGTGTAGCTTCCATCTCAAATCTAACATCGCTCAACTCAAGTGTCATATCCTTTACGAAGTCAAGAGCCTCTTGTAACCTTGTGTTGGACGACTCCTTTGTAATTCGGTTGATCTCATCCTTTGCTTCTTTCTGGACTTGGACAACCTCAGACTCAACCTTTTTCATAGCAGACCATTCTTTAGACAAGGAATTCGTTAGCTCTTGTACCCTTTTCTTTCCAACTTCCACCTAGTCCTGTAGATGCTTTCTGTTGGAAAGGGCAGTCTTAGCCCTCTTAAACTCTTTGGTGTGCTCCTGTCTAATCGCTTCATACTTCTCTGCACCATCAAAAATGCACTTCATTCCATGCCGAGATAAATTCAAGTCCTCAAATCACTCGTTGATCATTAAAGACGTTCATAGCTTTGCGGGAGGCCATGACGTGGCCTTAGGATGCTTATTCGATGTTGAGAACATGTTGGAAATGTCCGGGGTTGCGTCGGGAAGGTGTGGAAGAAGTTTAAAGTCATTTTGGGCATTTACTGGAAGGCTCGTCCGGACGACAGGTTGGTCCCGTCCGGACGAAGGTCACAGAATGGGTGGTTTTGCTCCAGGAGGCTTCGTCCGGACCATGGTGATGCTCGTCCGGACTATGGTGGATCTTCGTCCGGACGACGGGGTCTCGTCTGAACGACCGAAATAGATTTTCGGTTTTAACAAATGGGTCATGCGTTTTTGGCTCATTAAAACACTTTCTCTCTCTCTATTTCGAAATTGCTCTCCCCTCTCTCTAAAAACCCTAGAAACTCATCACTTCTCTCTTAAATCCTCTCAAATCCACCAACCCCTTGAAGAATCGGTCTTCACAAACACTCTTCTCCTATCCTCCCTCTACGCGGCTATGGTGGCGGATCGTCCATCGGATGAAATTCCCATGCCTAGGGTATTCTTGGGGTTCATCGATTGAAGAAATGCCGTTCACGAACCTTGGAGAGCTTGAAGAGATCTACGCAATGACGGGCTCAGATTATGGCGGTGTTGAGAACGTTTTCCGGTGACTTTTCCGGCGATGCTCTGGTGGGTGAAATTCTTAACTCCTATTGAGTATGTGTGTATGTGTGTACGTAGGTTCGATTAAATAACTATGGTTTGTGTGGATTACATTTAGTGACCTAGGGTTTCCCGCTAGGTGTTCGATATAATGCCCGAGGGGCTTGTGAGTTCAATTGATGGGGTTCTAGGATTGTATCATGAGCAATTGAGTTTAGACGTCACTTGAGGTTAACGTGAGCATCACGTGTTTGATGAATTACCCGTGAGAGGGATGATTTGTGTGTTGGGTGATTTATGGGAGGATTGGTGGCCATTGGAGTCTAGGGTCGCCATGTGTTCGACGAAATGCCCTAGTGAACTTCGAGTCGTGTTTTGGGGTTATTATGGCCATTGAATTGTCGTAGGACTTGTACATGTAAGAATTGGGCACGTTGAGCTTTCAGGATCACGATAGGTCCCTTGGAACTTACGGGACACCATGTATGTGTTGGCTTTATCAAACGAGTATTTATTTGGGATTTGGGTGTCTAAGTCCCTTCCCTTCATGTTTTAGTAAGCGTGGGCTTCCCATAACCCCGCTGTGATAGAATGATTGGTTTAGAGACAATTGGTTGAGGTTGACTTGGCACGATGGGTGTCTCTCTTATGTATGCCAAGGTTGAGTTGGTGATTGAAGTAAATTAGGTAAATGATTCAATACGTACCAAATGAATATCAAATATAGAGTATGTGCCCCACAAGGGCTACTCTTACTCAACCGTGAACCAATTACTTGAGAAACTTGAATTGAAGAGAATGTGGTTTAAGGGTCTTGGCTAGGCACGATAGTAATGATGAAAAAAGACGGAAATATGAACTAAGTGGAATATGCCCAAATCGAATCTTGGGTTGCACATTGGTTATGTTGCGGATCGTTGAGTCATGAACATTGGTAAATGGAAATAATGACACATGAAATAAATTATTGAGCCCAAATGAGAAGCAACCTTGACTAGGGATTCTCGGGCATCAATGACAATATTATGGGAAGCAACCTTGGCTAGGGATTCCCAGACACGATGACAATGATATTGGATTATGAATACTTGATTTGGGGTACCCTGGTTAGGACTCCTAGGATGGTCGCTCCATCCGCGACATTGTGCACAATGGGGGTAACGAGAGCCCTCCCAACGTTACTTGGGAAAGACCGGTTAGGATTGGTTAGTGGGTTGACGAGCCGCTACTCCAACCTTGCCCTATCAGCGTCACAAACAAATATACTAATGGAATACCTTGGTTAGGATTCCGGTAATACTCTATAAAATGGAATACCTTGACTAGGATTCCGGCACGATATCTTATGTGGAAAAAGAAAAGAAAACATGAATATACCTTCATAGTTCAATAACATCAAATGAACACTTTATGTGTGTATGTGTGGACTTTTGCCTAGTAGTCCCTTGGAACAACATTATGAAGTAAAAAGGAAACGAGAACTCACTTAGATGTAGACTCTTGGCTTGTGGTCTCTTGTATCAATGAATGGAAAGATGGAAAGAAAAGAAATTAATACCTCAAATACTGCAAGTGAGATGTGAATCCAACATAAAACAATAACAATAGTTGGCGTGGTTCGCAATATGAGTTATGATTAGAGATCTTGACACGGTGTTGGTTTGGGATCCTTGGTAGATCCTTAGTGTTGTTCTACCTTAGTGATAAGGTTATTTGAGTTGCGATTAGAGGTTGCCTTTGGTTGGACTTGGGGTGTTGTACCCTCGTACTCTCTTGTAGTAGTGGTTTTGGTTAGACACACCTTGTTGGTAGTGTGCCTACGTTACTGTCGCCTTGAGTTAGGCTTACGCCACATGCACTTAGTTTCCTTACTGTTCTTGTACGTTTTTGTGGACACGTAGGCACGCACCGCATGTGCATGCTTGGTAGTAGTTAGGGGTTTTCTCACTGAGCCGTCGTTTGCTCAGACCCTCTTTCTTTTCCTTTTTCTAGTCTGTGTTGCAGGACTAGCTGGACTTGGAGATGGAGTCAGCTGCTAGATTTTCTTGAGTTAGGCAGGGCAGTTCCAGCTGCAGCTTGCACCCTTCACCTCAGCCTCAGCTGAGCTTTGTTCAGTACCTTGTTGTGGATTGTACTTTTACCCTTGTACTATAATTTCAGTTTCAGCTTTGTTGTACTTGTCCCTTTACACTTCAGTACTTTAGTTGTAGCCGGCTTTGGCATTGTATTTCACTTCCGCTTTTCATTCCATGTTGTATCATGTATGTAATGAGAATTCAATTGAATGGATCTGAACGACAAGTAGTGATCTCCCCTGCTATTTATTTAAATTGTTTTCAAAAAATGGTTTGAAAATCCAGGGCGTGACAGCACCGGTGCAAACATCACCTGAAGCAATATTTGCACACCAAAACTCTCCAGGGACTTCTCCGAAACGTCCCGAGCCGAATACGAACCCTATGGGTAAGCCGAGAAGGAGTCTAACACCGAATTCTAATCGTCAACACGAGCCAAGGATTTCACACCAAATTTATTAATCGATTAGAATGATGGATTTAATTCTGGAAACGTATTTAGAAAATACGGGTCGTTACACCTCAACCACCTTAAAAGAATTTCGTCCCCGATATTAACTAAGGTTAGAGGAACAAAGATCACGACCAAGGAATACCAAAC
>NMUG010011838.1:0-10520 GCA_002855965.1 Monotropa hypopitys
TTTAAGAAAAAGACAAGTTTAAAATCAATATTACTACAATTTTTAAAAAATAATTATTAGTACAAGTGTAAAATAAAAAAACAAGTTCAAAAAGTTTTATTGTAAGAAAAGAAAATTTTAAAATAATTATTACTACAATTTTTTTAAAAATAATTATTAGTACATTGTAAAAAATAAGTTTAAAATAATTATTAAAATAATTTTTTAAGATAGTTATAGCCATCTTTAGTTTCAAATATAGAACTATATTTAGCTCATTGCCATTTTAAAACTTTTTTTAACATTGAATTGGAGCATCAATTTTTGTATGTAGCACTATAATTTGAGTTTGAAACTAGATTTGACATCTCCATTGGAGTTGCTGTTAGTCTGCGATTTATCAGTGGGGATTAGCACCGCGATAGGGCGGAGAGATATCACCATTATCGCCGATCTTAACTAAACATAAGAAAAAGAGGCACTCACGGACGAAAGAGACTCCGAAGGTCCGGTCAGATCTGCCACAATCCTCTCTCTCTCTCTCCTAACTCCTGAGATTTTATTTACTCTCTTTATGCGTATGTATGTATCTTGATGCCAGATCGATTGTTGTTCCAGATGAAGGAAAATGAAAGTGCGTTTTTGTTTTTTACTTTTTTGCTGCAATTTGATTGAATTAATGGTTAAACGAACTAGGGTTTTGGTATTTACGTGCACAGTTAGAAAATTTTCCATTTTTGGGGTAATGTGGGAGATATTGAGCAAGGTGTTTTTGTAAAAGCATTGTCTTTGGGCCTCTAATCCTGGTTTGTTCTTCAATTTGCATGAAGATTTGGTGGTGTTTATGTTTGGACTGCGCCGAAGAAGAGCGATACTCAGAAAGGGAGAATGAGGGAGGAGTCCAAGTCTGGTGATGCTAAGGGAAATGACGAGCCTAAGGGCTTTCTACTGGATTTTCGCAATGGAAACCCTGGAGAGAGAGAAGAGGGAGGTGAGTCTGGTTTCAGCATTGAGAGGTTGCGGTGTATTGATGACCAGTTTGCTTCTAGTAGTGGCGGCCACGGTGGGACTGCAGTGGAAGTTAATCTGAGTCTGGATTTGGGTGAAGAGCAATCCTCTTCATCTTCAGCATTGGACCACATCAAAGATGATTGTGATGGTGATTATCGCAATAAACGCACTAAAGTCGAGTCCTTTTCTCTGTGAGACCCTCTCTCTATGTCTGTCTGTGTTTACCTGCATTTGAGTACTCATTACTTTACAATACGATCACATAATGGTCGAAATTTTGAATTTTTTATTCATTAAATATGTGCAAGGAAAATGTCAACCAAGGTTCAAAAACAGTGCCAAAAATATGAAATCACTTTGAAGTTTCACAATGTGTTTTGTATGTTAGCATCATTTGCATAGAAACACCCACTAGTAGGCTGTTTGTAGCAAGACCATGCGGCTCCAGAAATTTTCGTCATATGGTCATTAAATCCTCATTTGAGAATGGTGTAAGAGAAGCCAGCCTTACCAAATTAAATTACACACGAGAAAAAAATTTCAACTTTGGAAATGTCCTATAAGTGATAAAAAGATTGTTACAATTGTGCGATGAGTTTTAGTATTCTAAAATTGTTGCATAATAATACAACTTTCAGTACTATCAAATAGAAGGAGAAAGCATTGAAATTGACTCTTGAATATAGAAGGGCTAAAGGTTACCAAGTGCACAAGGTTCTTGCTACTGCAATGTTTGGAGAATGGTTGAGTATACATAGTCTTACCTCCGCAAACAGAGAGCCGTTTTTGTTACTCAAGGCCGTGATCACCAGGTCACATTGAGGCAAATTTAGTTTTCTGCCTGACTGGCCTTCTGTTGAATATATCAGGGATACAGAATTAATACTCACATGAAGAACTTCGGGCTGTAGGATGAATGTGTAATGTCTATGAGCTTGGTGTTCAACATTAGACATGGGCTGCAATTAACCATACATCTGCATCTATACATTCTGGGAAAAACAATTTAGGGTATTCATGTGCACACCCATTATTACAAGTGCCACTGCCCCTGAGACCATGTGTTATCATCTCATGTACTTTGCAAGTTTCAGTTCACAAGGCAATATGAAAGCTTCCAGAAATTGCATTTTCCTTTTATTTGTGAGTTGATATTTGGTATTTGTTGTGGGAACCATAGATAAAGGATATTTTCTATATGTTGGGGAAAGCATATTAAGTGCCAAAAGATATTTTCTATATGTTGGGGAAAGCATATTAAGTGGCTGCAAGTCTTTTAGTATGCATTTTATGTAAGAGCTATTAAAGTACAATTCCGGGTTCAAATCCTCTTGGAAATACAACTCTTTTTTTTCATTTGTGCTGAGGCATCTATTATGTCACGGTTTGAAAAGCAGGATACTGCTACATAACATTGTTGGTGGGTGCAGAGTCCCAAAATGGCCTTTATCATTACATGATGATAGTAATGTGACGTTAAGGCCGTTAGCGACCCAAAAAACACTAACCAATTATTTTCAGAAGACAAGGACAATTATTAAGTTGAGAAAGATACAAAAGAACAAAATATAGGATAATAGTTATAAAATTAAAGAAAACTTTCTAAATACCATTTTAAATCCCGACATGTGATCACGACACAAAACATATTGTGCAAAATTTTTAACAAATCCACGTCTCAGGTTACTGCTCCAGTTATGCTGCGACTGTTACACTCCAAATCGGGTCATCTCTACAACAATTGCTTCTTAAAATGTTGAATTCATGTGATGCAACAGTTTAGGGCTCTCAATGTATTAAAAGACTAAAAGTTGCGGTATTTAAGAAACTTATTGACCTTTTTGGACTTCATCCCCTTATCCCCTATATACAACAACATAATATAATTCATGCAGTCCCCAATCATCGAAGGTATGAGCGGAGGAAGGATTAGAGACAAATGTAACATTTGACAATATACACAAAGTGCATGCTCTCATAAAATCACCGAAACAATAGTACTCTTATACCGTTAAAAATCGAGGAGCTAAAAGGAAGTTTTGTTGCAGAATAATGCCCAAAATCAAAGCCAAAAGACATCAGAGAGCATAGATCTAGAGACCCAAATCACTTTCTGTGCACATTACCATATTCCTTTTATTCAACATTCAGAACATCAGTATTGCACAAATTACCCCCTATTGTAAAAGAAAAAAAACTAAATGTGCTTCCAAATGTACATTTGCAAGGCAAGTTCTAGCAGTGCATTCTCCCTTATATAGGTTATGTGTCAATATAATTGATAGTTGTTGATACTTGGTGAGAGTTTTATTGTGCCTTTGATATTCTGTACCTACCTATCTGTGTCAGTTTTGAGTACATCGGGTCCCTCTTTGTGAAGCTCGTTCGAACTGTTCCTCGGGGTATGGCTCGGGTTATTTCTAGATACTCGAATATTGGTTCAGGGATTTTTTTTACTCCTTACAGGGTCACGTTTGTCCTTAAACTGTGACCGTATTTTGGCCATGGAGTGTTAACGTCATATTTAGAAGTGCTCAGTGAAAGTCCAAGAAGAATGTAATCTTATTGTCTACCTCGGTATTATGGCATTTTAGTTTTGTGGTGAATTATGTTCCATGCATTCCACATACTGGTGCGCTCTGAGAGCAAATTGTGACTTGTTTGGTGCTGATGGAAAGTATTGTTTCAGGGATTGGGAGTGGCGCTTTGGAGTTGCAGCTTCTTCGGATGCAAACACTTGTAATTTCCATAAGTCAGACTGCAATCCTAAGGAGTGCATTTTGACTGGTGAGACCTTTTGCCTTTCTCCCCTTCTGAATGGTTGGGTTGATCATTGTCTTTGCAATTCTCTTGTTGAGCGAGATGGAGCAGATGGATGCATGATTTCAGAAATTAAAGATGTAGAAGTTGAGATGGATTTTACCGAGGACTTGTTACATATGGTATTGACTGTCATATTTTAAGATTTTAACTTCTTGCTGTTAGTTTTTTGCTGATCCTAGCTCGTATTGTCTTACTGGCTGCCAGGTATTCTCATTCTTGAAGAGCATCGATCTTTGTCGGGCATCAATGGTCTGCAGACAGTGGCGGGCAGCTAGTGTTCATGAAGATTTTTGGAAAATTTTGAATTTTGAGAATCGGAACATATCTGTGCAGCAATGTGAGTATTGTTTTTTGGTAGATTTAATCCTTGACTACTGGTTTACTTGTAACTAGAAGTATGGTGCACACACACTACGTGTGTGAATACCCAATTTCAAAATAATTGGAGTTATTATTATAATGTGTAGTTTTTTTGTTAATTTACTGTTTTGCCTTCAAATAATATAGATTTAAAACATTTTAAGAGTAATTAGACAATTTTAAAGGATATTTTTGGAATACAGTCCTAAAATAATGGAAGAGTAGTTGTAATGAGTAGTTTTTTATGTTAGTTTACTATTTTGCCCTTCTAATAATATAAACTTACAAAAATTTAAGTGTAATAAGATACTTTTAAAGGGTATTTTGGAATAAAAAAATCCATAGAGCTTCACTTTTGGCGTGAACCAAAAGTGTGCTCTCCCTTTATAATATAGAATAGATGTTTTTCTTGAAGCAAGTTTGAAATCCATTTGCCTTCGGAAACTGGTGTTAGTAGTTTTTATATGTTCTCCTTCAAGCTTTGCATATTAGCTAAGTTCTCCTTGGTCTTCTGTTCTTTATGCTTAATATTACCTGAACCTTGTATTCTCCCCAATATGATAACAGGTGATGCCACTTGAGCTGAATAGCTTGTGCGCACGAGAGGCATTGTTTCATGTACCGGCACTGATCCATTATTTAGTTTGAAATAAATGTTGAATGATTGTTACATTAGAGTCTTAAAGACGATTAACAATCTCTTGGGTTTCCCTAGTTTTTCTCTGTTACTTTCCATGATTTGTGGAAAGTTGTATCAAAGAATAGTGAATTAACTTAACATTGCTCCTTTTTCAAAATGGAATTTCAGAGCATTGCATTCTATTTTTCCAAAGTACTTCATATGCTGATGGTCAAATGTTGCTCATATGGTAAATTTTATTTGATTAATAATGACAAAGAATAAACTTTATCCATAAATTAAACATTGTTAGTTAATATTGAACTACTCTCTCCTATCACACTCTTTTGATATGTGATATATGACACATGTACAATATGTGTTCTGATGAAGGCCTCTAAACACCTCCATGATCCTCTTTTAACTATTCTCATTCAATCGCAGTTGGTGGGGTGGGGGTCACGAAGTTGTTTTTGTACGAAAGAGTGCTGCAACATATCAGAATATCACCACAATAATCTGCCAGGGCAAGGGTCTGCTTTCAAGAATGTAGGAATGAAGATGGAGCCCGAGTAGAGAATACTAATTTATTTCTCAGTGTCATCTTTTGGCGGGCATATGCTGCATGAGATCTTGTAGCACTTAATGATTGAGCCCTAGTTTAGATTCAGCGCATGTTTTAGCCCCATAGATGGTATTAGGACCTATCCAATTCAATAGGGAAATAGTAGAATGCATTGACATAAACTACGGTTTTTGGCTTTGGAGCTTAGTCATTTCTGTTTGTATGGTTCCAGTTTAATAAAAGGGAAGCTTAATCAGAATGATTTGGTACTTTCCGAAATATTTGTTGGTTTCAATACTGTATCTAATAATAATTGTGGTAGGGTAAATCAGGTTTTTCTATGTGTAAAGGACAAATTCGGATTTTCTGAATATTAGCTTGCAATGCAACACATGTTATCCAAAATATTCGACACGGAAAGCCACATGTGAGTTCCCTGCACTGAGGATTAGGTCAACTTTGTGCGGCATGACATCCTGACAGTGCGGTATAAAGTTATGCAGTTAAGTGCGTGCTGGTAAATCTTTGATATAGTCACCCACATGTCAATCAGTTTACCCACACTGTGGATTAGGTTAGCTTTGTGCGGCATGACATCCTGGCAGTGCGATGCCAAGTTAATAAGCACGACAAGAATGATAGCTGCTGTGTACATGTGTTACTCGACCATTGAATAGTGATTAACACATGTGTCTCGGCTATTCATGCCTAAAAGGATAGACTCTAAGTTCCTAAGAATATGAGAAATGTTTTATTTCCACTAGAATAAGGACTCTATCTAAGGGAGGAAACAGATCAAAGAGAAAGACGTAACAGAAAAGATTCTCAGAGGATAGAGACGAGAAGTCCTAATCTTATTCTGATTACTAGTGAGGAATTAGTAATCCCGAAGAACTCTAAGGTTGGGGATGACCCCCTATAAAAGCAAGGCTCAATCCACGAATGAATGTACATGCTATTTGACTTATAAACTGTATTGAACTATTCTCTTTCACTTAGAGTTCTCTTAATTAAGTTAATTACCAGAATAACTTAATCATCAGAGCCTTCCGGTCACAGTGTCAGGATGTCATGTAACCTCTTTTTGTGAGCGTAGATACAGGAATCAGTGCATTCAAACAAGCAAATCAACTTGTTCAACCTAAAAAGAAGTATATTCTATGGTGGTAATCACACCCTCATTACCTCGCATAATTGGCTCCGACTTTGGGAAACCCACCCGCAAAAGAAAGGCAAAACAAAATTCAGATAGAGACAAGTCCAAAGAAATGGCCATCGACGATCACGACACCCCAATTGTAGGAAAACAGAATGTGGATGGGAAACGAGCGGGCGATACCCATTCCAACCCACCTCCATCACCAAAAGAAAGCCAGGAACACCCATCCCCGCGTCTAGGGCGCTTGTGGAGGTGCTCCTAGCCTAGCAGGAAATTACAAAACCCCTGCTAGAGGCGCTAGGAGCCCACAGAGGTCCCCAAACGATTGCCCGGAGGATGGGTCCTACGAAAGCAGGGAGAGAGAGTACTCCCAGAAAGAAGACAACCGGTCTCATTAACGTTTCTCTAAGTCTCCACCCAGGTCCAAATCGATCAGAGACAAGGACCTGACCGAGATTATCAAAGCGCAGAATCGGGCAATCAAACGTCTGGAAAAGGAAGTGGAGAGGTTGACCAGACAACCTCAACAGACTCAACGAAAGGGGCCCACTGGTAACAAGCAGCAAGCACCAAGGGCCCTAGAGGAAAGTCAAGACCGCCTTGTTCGCCCGGGAGCCAGAGGACAGCACCGAGAGATCACATGAGGGCCCAACAAGGAAGCAAAGGCTGAAGGGATCCACCCCGTCGCCAGGAGTGGATGAGGGTTGTCAGGGATCCCCCACATCCCAACGAACAACACGGCCGTGCTCACAACATTCACCAGGAGCATTCTGTTGATTTTGTACGGGATCTCAGAGATCAGCTCCGTCCCAGAGCTCCTGCACAGGAAGAGTGCCGAGAAGAGCTAACCTTTCAGACAATGACAATTCAGTACCAGCCAACATCAACGACATGATGAGGTGGATCAACGAACGTCTCAAGGGACAAGGAACAACCCAAGAGAATGCTAAACTTGCAATCCAGCAAATCACATCAATGCCGCTCTCTAGAGACATCAGGGATTACAAGATCCCCCGAGGATTCAACCTTCCTACCTTCAGTAATACGATGGGAAGACTGACCCAGTAGCCCATCTCAAGGACTACCAACAAGCTCTAAAATTGCGTGATGGAGATGAAAGCCTTTACTGCAGGATATTCACATGCAGTCTGGACCAGACATCGCTCAACTGGTATCGCAAGCTTCCCTCGCGATTGATCTGTAGTTGTGAATAGTTAGCCGATGCGTTCGTTGCTAGGTTTATGACCAGCCGCGCTGCTCCAAAACATTTCGATGTTCTGTCATCATTGAGAAAACGATCTAACGAGACACTTAGGAGGTATGTCGGACGGTATGTAGACGCCTACAACGACATTTAGGACTATACCGAGAATCAGACCGTAGCAATGTTCATGTTAGGGTTTTCTTTTGGCGAGAAGCTAAGGGAGTCTCTGACCCTGAACCCGGTCGAATCTTTCTCGGAGTTAATGGAAGGAGTGGAGCACACACCAAGCTGGAGGCCACAGTGCCCACAGATCCCATAGGACACACATGGTGGACACTGCAGAGAAGAAGAACAAGAAGAGGAATGCACCCCAACAAACTCCTTCCGAGAAGGGGGGAGGGGAGCTGAGGACGCTCTCCAAACCACCCTCAGAATGCCAAGACATGATCTAGAAGCCTACAAGGCCTTCAAAATCAAGTTCAACGTTCCCATTTTGAAGTTGGTCTACCCCCTTAAGAATGAGCCTTCTTGGAGGTGGCCCACCAAACGGGGGTGAAATCAGCTTTAATTGGAGGCCACTGGAATCAAATATAGCTACATTTGGGAGTTCAGCCACATGACAGAGCAATGCCTCCAGTATATGCAATTATTGGAGAAACTCGTGGAGGCAGGTCATTTGAAGCTATACATCGCCCAGACGCCCAGATAGGAGAACAGACCTAGAAGGGCGAAAGGCATAATGACTCATCAGATGAGTACATGCCTCTAGTGGGAACCATCTACGTGATACATGGGGCCATTGAGCCGAGCTCCAAGAATGAGTCCCCCGCGCAAATACGGAAGGAAGGCCACGATTATGCTGCAACTTGGGCAGAAGAGGCAGAGAGACCAGAGCGGGGATCCCGAATTGTTCTCTTTCTCTAAGAAAGATCTGGACGGGGCGACGTTCCTTTACAATGACGCATCAGTGATCACCCTGAACAATAATCGATTTGGTGGGCCAGGACAGCTCCACTGAGATCCTATACTTTCAGGCATTTTCAAGAAGATGTGTCTCTCTCAAGCCGACCTCAAACCAATACGGATTCCAGTCATCGGCTTCAGTGTAGAACCAGTTTGCCTACTGGGCATCATCACTCTTCTAGTACGGGCATGAAAGGTGACAATAGATACAGAGTTCCTGGTGGTAGATGTGCCATCAACCTACAACACCATTATTGGGCGGACATAGATGCACATGATGGGGGTCGTACCATTCACCTACCATCAGATCATCAAGTTCCCAGTGCCTAAGAGAATTGAGAGCATCAAGGAAAACCAGAAGTCAACCAGAAACTGCTTCACGACTTCCATCAAAACAAGCCCCAATGGCGAGCATATGAAGTCCATCGAAGTGCCAGACCAACCTGTCTTGGAAGACGTCAGAGTGTATCCCTCTACCCGAGTGGTTGAGAACCTGAGAAAGGTTCCCGCCCACGATACTGCCGAGGATAGGTATTCCTAATTGGAGATGAACTTCCCGAGGAGGATGCTGCCGAGTTGGTACGGGTCTTGAAGGACCAAATTGGTGTATTTTACTGTACCCCACAAGTACCAGGGGTAGAGCCAAGTATAATATGTCACCGATTGAACGTCAATCCATGCCACAGACCGATCATGCAGAGGAGAAGATGCTCAACCGCACAAATTTCGGAGGCTGTTATTGAGGAAATTGATCGGCTCCTTCAGACCAATGCTATCAGGGAGGTCTACTATCCAAAGTGGCTCTCCAACACATTGGTTGTAAAGAAAATGAATGGAGCCTGGAGAATCTGTGTCGATTTCACAAGCCTCAACAAAGCATGCCCCAAATACAGTTTTCCCATGCAAAAAATTGACCAATTGGTGGATTCCACGATGGAATACAAGCAAATGAGCTTTCTGGATGCCTATAGAGGGTATCACCAAATTGCCATGTATCAGCCCGACCAAGAGAAGACATCATTCATCACTCTTTTGGGGCTGTACTGTTACAAAGTCATGCTCTTTGGCCTACGCAATATCGGGGCAACGTATCAGAGGCTAGCAACACTGATGTTCAAGCACTTACTAGACAAGAGTATGGAGGACTACATCGACGATATGGTGGTCAAATCCAAGGAGACAGATTCCCATACGGTGGACCTTGCCACACTTTCCAGATACTCCGGGAGTTCAAGCTAAAGTTGAATGCATCCAAATGTGCTTTTGTGATAAGTTCTGGCAAACACTGTCACGACCCAATCCAACAATTATCATGGTAATTACTAGATTAGTGACGTGTCAATATCATAGTAACAGATTATAACTAAACACAACTATAAATAAAGATCTGCTAAAGAAAAACTGAAACTGCTGACAGCATCACTGAGTACAAAAGATAGTTTAACTGGGCTCAACAAACTGAATATAAACAAAACCCGGGCCCGAAATAACTGAAACAACTGAACAACATCACAGAAGCCTGCTACATACTACTGAAATGAAACTGAAATGCCAACATCTACTAAACAAAGAAAAGAATAACCTCTGACAAACACCTGCAGCCTCAATACCGAGCGATTGGGATAAGCTTGTGCAGAAAACATGTAACATCCCTTACCAAAAATCTCATCCAAAAATGCGGAAATAAAAATTTCTTAACATTAAATCCCAAAAGTCAATAGGTTTAAGCAACCATTACTAACATTAGACGTAGATTAAAGAAATCCCAATAACATAATCTTTTACCGACAACTACAAGTCCCCAAACATAATCTCAATGAAACAAGCACAAAAAAAG
>NMUG010011839.1:0-10518 GCA_002855965.1 Monotropa hypopitys
TCTCCGCTCTGTTCCCCGCCCCATTTGGATCGGTAATTCGGGGATTGTTTCGGGGATCGGGTAAGATTTGGAGTTGTTTTTTAAACTCCAAATGGAGAATAGGTTGGATGCAGATAAGACCTTGTCTCCGCACCATTCCCGCCCCTACCCGTTTAATAATATAGATAAAAATTATAAATATAAATGAAATATATATTATATATTACATAGACTTGTTAGGGTTACCAAACCTCCAAATTGTAGATGAAAACTCATCTTATCTTGCCCCCTCTCTCTGTACTAGGTTTGATTTACACGATTTACAATGTAAGCATAATTTTCACGATTTACAATTTAAACACAATTTAGACAACGCATGTTTTGTAATTCCAATTGTGGTGAGGACTGAATCCAGTTCGCTAGGAGGTTAATGTACTACATGAAAATTGTTCGTCTCAGTGCATTGAGAAAAAACTAAGTATGATAGTCTCATTCGAAACATGTGGCTATCCGAATCGATTCGCAATATTTATTGTAGATTTTTTTACTGGTTATTTTTTGAACAATCTTTTTTTATTGATTCGAATCCCCGTTCCCCGTTTGGATATCCCCGATCCCCGTTTGGAGTGGGTATGGAGGTTAGAAAATTATCTCCAGTGGGGATTGGAGTGGGTATGGAGGATGATGGTTAATTCGTGGATCGGGATCTCTAGTAGGGACCATTAATTCACCGATTCAATCGAAAATCAATCAATTTTTGGTTCGACCGGATTGACGGTTGGAATCATTCTCGAATCGCACCCAAACAGCTACAGACTACAGTGAATTCGCAGCACACTGAGAGTGAGAGAGTCCAAGGGAATGGGTCATGGAAGCTCGAAATCAGGCGTTAAAGAGGACTCCAAAGACGATTCAAAGGACTCTTCGTCGCGTCTGAAACAGCGACTTCACATTCACCGCCCCCACCATCGCCACCATGACAGTGATTCGCAGTCTTTACATACCAAATTGGACTCCGCTGAGGATTTTTCCGGCATCGCCCTCATAAAACTCATCAGTGTACGATCCAGTACACACACACACTCTCTTCTCCTCCTCTCTTTTATATAGATGATTTTATGGGCGTACGTGCGTACACGTAATTGTATATACTAGAGCCGTTTGTGAATATATGTACTTGATCTTTTGGAAGGCGGAGATGAAGTTCAAGGACAAGTGGCTGGCTTGTATTTCCTTCGGAGAACAGACTTTCCGTACTGAAGTATCTGATCAGTTAAGCACCTCCACGACGTAATCTTATTTTTTGGTTTTTATTATACATGTACTGGTAGTAGCCTCTTCTTCCGTTGTATAAGAGGTATGACATGGGTTTCTCAAGCACGGAGTAGTAAGAGCAGGTCAGAAAGGTTGGGGTGTGGGGGGTGGGAAAATTGAGGGAGTAAAATCATACTGTAGTTGTTGTAAGAAACAAATACACATGCCATTTAATGCAATAATAAATTGAACGAATCACAGAAATAGGAAATAGAGAAAAAATACAGTTTATGGTGAGTAAATCTATGTTCACGGACAATCAAATGATCAAATATTTTAGTAAAACCAGAAAATAGATGCCAAAAGGACTACATATGTGATCACAGAATTTCTCTCAACACTCACACACACACATAGGGATCAATCTCTTATAATACCCTAATGCATATTACACTACATTCCATCAAAAAATGCCTGATTATAAGACAAAAAATGCCTTAAAATGTTTCCTAATTGGATAAGGAAACTGATGTTGAACCGCCAAACTCGCTCGAGCGAGACGGAAGCTGCTCGAGCAAAACTTCAGTTGCTGAAGCGAAACAATTCACTTGATTCTAGAGATACCACTGTTTGCTTGGTGAACAACATCGCTTGAGCGAATACATCCTCGCTCAAGTGAAACCCAACAGTCTCTCGAGCAACACTAAGTTGCTCAACGCTAGAAGGTCAATCTTGAGCCGAAAACAACAAATCTTCACTTCGGTTAAAAATTAAATTGCAAACCAGAAGAAACCAATGCAACAACCAGAAAAACCAAAATCCATCTAAGTGCACTCTGATTTCCATCAGAGCGTCCAAAAAACAATAGTGCTCAGATGTGCTACATTTGGATCAATTTCAGACAACACTGTAACTTGATCCCAATGATAACCTTTGTCACCATATCAGACGGATTGTCTGCAGTACCAACCTTCTCTAACAGAATGCCCCCCTCATCAATAATCTCCCGAATAAAGTGAAAGCGAACATCAATATGTTTGGTCTGAGCATGATGCACCTGATTCTTTGCAAAATAAATTTCACCGTTGCCCAATGCCTAAATCAGCCATCAACCCTTGCAACCCGATTGCCTCTTTATGGCTTTAATCTCAGCCATATATTCAGCCTAAGTAGTTGATAGTGCAACCGTCGATTACAAAGTACATCACCAACTCACTGGACCACCAACCATAACAAACAAATACCCAGTAGTTGAACGACACTTGTCCAGATCACTTGCATAATCTGAATCCATATAGCCTGTCACATAGTCATTACCATATGTACACCCCTTGAATTTCAAACCCAATTCTGCGGTCACCGGAATATACCGCAAAATCCGTATAGCCGATTGCGAATGAACCTTCCCCGGATCATGCATATACCCAATAATCATACTGACGGCCTATGCCAAATCAGACCTCGCGCATACCATGGCGTACATTAGACTTCCAACTAAGCTTGCGTAAGGAACAGTCGCCGCATAAGGAACAGTTGCCATGTATTTTGTTTCTCATCTGTGGTAGGAGATAGCGAAGCACTAAGCTTAAAATGGGGAGTGATGCGGGCCACCCAGTTGACAAGTATGGGAAGACAGACTCTCTGAGCGGCAAGCTCATAACAACCTTCCCGAGCTATGGTACGGTGCCTCGGCTGAGGTACAACCCCTTCTTTCTGGTTCTATGCGTGACTGAGAACCTTCTCGGGAAAACAACTTCCCGGGCGTGCACTCAGAATTGCGGCGATCCTTTACGACGCCTTGGGAAGGGAAATACATTGTTCCCGAGCTCCCATCCCTAGCTCGGTATAGCCCGTCATTTCTTTGCACGTCGTCTTATACACGACAAAACAAGGAGATGTCCGTTCCTATAATCTACGAGCACGGCTGGGCCTATTTTGAAGCATCCAACTACACAGGCGTGACCACATCTTCACGGCCATCATTGTCGACTATTGAAGAGCTAAAACAACAAATACCCGCACACCAGCCTTTTGGCCGACCAGGCGGGGTTCAGTTCGCCCTTTCCTCCCTCAGCATAGCAGACATCTTCTCAAGCAAATGATCCCACGTTCATGCGCGCATGGTTGAGACGATCACTTTCGACCAGCTGGAGGGTTGAAATACGTTGTTCCCGCACGCCAATCCTCAGCTCGGCCAAGGCCATTTCTTCTCGGCTGAAGCCTCGTCTCAGCACGGCAACGGGTCGGGTCTTTGATTTGGATGTACCAATGGTGGTTCTGCACCGCATGGGGCCGAATTCTTCTTTTAATTATGTCCGCATGATTTATTAGGCCCGTTTGTATTTTGGGCTTGTCTTTTCATTTCCTTTTTCTTTTGGGCCAGCATGTTTTGGCCCTAGGGTTTATTTCCTTTTTCCCTTAGGGTTTCTAGTTCCCTATTTATACCTCCTTATGTCACTGATGGCGGCAGTCAATTTAGAGATTAGAAATCAATTCAAGCTTTGCTTGATCTTCCCATCCAACTCGTGTTCTTAGGAAAACAATTTGTTTGAAGCCTTTAATCTAATATTCTTCGGAATCAATAGATCGAAGAGCCTTTGATCCTGGTATTCTTGTTTGAATCAACAGGTCGAAGAAGAGATCCTTGCCGGTATTCTGCGAAATCAACAACTTAGGTTCTGTTTATCCCATCCCTTAAAATCCACGCTGCATCAGGGAGCCAATACAACACTCACCAGTTTTGGATTTCCATCAATTCTGAACTGCTAAATCACCTTTTTCAGGTATTGCTGTTGAGTTAGGTAAATGGTGCCCTTCACCCTATCACGACTAGCTTCCATCCCCCAAATCTTACATGATTCACCGAGATCCTTCATCTCGAATTTCCGATTCAACTGAATCTTCAATTTATTTATCTCCACCTTGCCAATCAGTATATCATCAACATATAAAAGCAAATAAATGAAGACTTATCTACAAGCTTCTTAAAATACACACAATGGTCACACTGACAACGAGTGTATTTTTGTCCCAACATGAAGCTATCAAAATGTTTATACCATTGACACGACGACTGTTTTAACCTATAGAAAGACTTTTGCAGACGACAAACTAACTTCTCATTACCAACAACACGAAAACTACCAGGTTGAGACATATAAAAATTTTCTTCTAAATCACCATGTGGGAAAGCAATCTTTACATCTAAATGAGCCAACTCTAAATCAAATTGAGTTACCAAAGCAAACAAAATTCGAATTGAAGCATGTTTCACAACAGGAGAAAATAACTCATTATGGTCAATACACTCTTGTTGTGCGTAACCCTTGGCCACCAGTCTTGCTTTGTAGCGAATACCGTCCTTTGTTGACTCATCCTTCTTGGTGTAGACCCATTTGCAACCAGTCTCCCTCTTACCTATCGAAGAACCAAATCCGATGTATGATTCTTGTGAAGAGAAGACAATTCCTCACCCATTGCCTTATTCCACTCCCAAACTTCTGGACTCTTCAATGCTTCTTTGAAAGTGGATGGGATATCATCATCTATAACCGACAAAGCATAGGCAATTGTATCAACATTCCTGGCAGGTACTCAGATGACCCTCTTGTGTCGAGATGTTGTAATGGAATATTTTTGCTATTGCTACTTCTGCTTAGACGCATTAGAACTGTCAACGGGACATCACCTTCAACTGTAGTACTTTCATCTGATTCAACCCCAATGTTCTCATCAACTGACTGAACCGGAACATGAGGAGCCATCGTAGTATCAATCTCCACCTGTTTCAGAGCAATTTCCTCACCCATAACATGCACATGCGACTTTAGAAATTTTGACTCATTGAACGTCACATCCATACTCATGATCACCTTCTTTGAATTCAGACATTGCAATCTATATCCCTTGACTCCCTTACTAAAGCCCAAGAACAAAACCTTCTTGGCTTTAGGATCCAGCTTCGATTCCCTAACATGGTAATATGCAGGACAAATATGCAAGGAATCATAATCTGATGCAGGTTTACCTGACCATACCTCCAATGACGTTTTACCCTCAAGAGCAACAAATGACAAATACTTGATCAAATAATAACTAGCATATATCACTCCCTCTGCCTAGTAATGTTTACCTAAATTAGAGATGGATTGCATACACTGCACATTGTCCAGTAAAGTACGGTTCATTCTCTTTGCCACACCATTTTGTTGTGGTGTGCCTCTCACTATAAATTGTCGCGCTATACCGAAGTCCTCACAGACCTTGGAGAGAGGATTTGCTCTGTACTATCCTCCATTATCAGATCTAAGGTGCTTGATCTTCTGACCTATCTGGGTTTCTATAAGAGTTTTCTACTTAAGAAAAAATGTCAAACACCTTGTCTTTATGTTTCATGATATAAACTCATACACGGCGAGAGAAATCATCAACAAAAGTTACAAATAATGCTTACCACCTAGAGAAGCAACTCTAATAGCCCCCATACATCTGAATATACATAGTCAAGAGTACCCTTGCTACAGTGAATTACAGTCCCGATCTTGACTCTAGTTTGCTTTCCCAGAATCTAGTGCTCACAGGAATCCATCTTGCAAGTCTTGGCACTTTTGAACATATTTTGCTTCACAAGGCCCTGCATGGCCTTTTCGCTCGCATGACCTAACCGCATGTGCCACAATCTAGTAGTATCAAGAATCTCTTCACCGATATTTCTTCATACGTCGGTTGCTCCTCCTACAACTGTATTCCCCTAAAGAAATTTCAAGTTATTTTGATGAATGCCCTTTATAACAACCATAGCACCCAACACAACCTTTAGAACTCCACCTACGATGGTAATCTGGTAACCCTTGGAGTCTAAAGCACCCAACGATATCAGATTATTCTTTAGGTCTAGAACATACCGAACATCAGACAAAATACGGATGGATCCATAATGTAGCTTCAACTTGATCTTTCCTACCCCGATTGTTCTACAAGCGTGATCGTTGTCCATAAACACTGCTCCACCATCAACCATATCAATGCTGGAAAACCATTTCTTATTAGGACACATATAGTAGGTAAATTCAGATTCTAGAATCCACTGATCAGATTGACAAACCAAAGATGAACCCAAGAGCTAAATCAGAATTAGAATGTCCAGACTATACTATGTTGGCATTGGATTCAGACTTGTCCTTTTTTTGGATAATATTTTTTCCAATGTCCTTTCTGACGACAATATGTGCACTCATTTTTTGCATTTTTTCAGAAGTAGATCCCTCTTCTTATGGATTGGAAGTGACCCCTATTTTTACTACCTTGTTTGTTATCAGACCTGCCCCACTATTCTAAAAGGCCCCACTTAGGCGCTTGACGGTAGTGGTCCGCCTAGGTGCCGTCTAGGTGCTAAGCAGTAGTGATCCATTTTCGACTAGAAGGAATATCATATATTTGATAACCAAACAAACCAAACACAACCTTAAATCACAAATATTTTATATTTGATATTATAAAAAAATTTCCTATGCATTATTCATTGTTTCATTAAGTAAATATTAATTTTTATTAAGTAAATTTCTGCCTAGACCTCTGCCTAGGCCCCACTCGACCACTTGCCTAGCGCTTTTTAGAACATTGTCTGCCTTTGACGGATAATGATTTACTTAATGAATCTCTATTGGCATGTTTATCTTTTTTCCGATACTCATTATTCATGAGTGCATTAGATACATTATCATACCTGATTATTTCTTTCCCATACATTAAGGTGGTAGACAAATGATCATATTGATCCGGAAGGGAATTTAACAATAAGATTGTTTTATCCTCATCGAGGATCTCAACATCCAAATTTTATAAATCAACAAGTATTTTATTATAATCAGTTAGATGCTCCATCATGGTTGTACCTGGCCGGTAAATGAAATAGAGGATTTTTTTTCCAGATAAAGGCGATTCTCTACACTCTTGATCATAAACTTGTCTTCGAGCTTTTTCCATAGATCCTTCGCCTTTGTTTCCTGCATAACAAAATACTTCTGATCTTTTGCAAGACATAGCATGATGAAACCACATGCCTGTCGATTGATCCGATCCCAATCCTTATTATCGATTTCTTTAGGTTTGTCTTCTAGAGTAAAATCCAAATTGTGTTGGATTAGATCATTCAAAACCTCGCACTACCACATATCGAAGTTATTGGTGCCATCACACTTTTCAACATCGAACTTTGCACTAAAGTGAACAGGCCTAGACGTCCCTGCCCTGTAACTCGAAACATACTTGGAGGATGAGAATGAATTCTCCAGATGGTCCGAAGTTGCACATGTGTCCCGGTTGACCAGACACCGCTCTTCAATAATCAAAGCAAACAAATCGACAGAAGAAAACCCTAGATCGTCAACCCATAGCTCTGATACTAGTTTGTTGTGTGAAAGCGCCAGAAACAAACACAGCCAGATGCGAATTAATGCAATAATAAATCGAATGAATCACACAAAGAGGAAATAGAGAAAAAAACAAACACAAGAACACATAGATTTAACATGATTCAGTTTACAGTGAGTAAACCTACGTCCACGGGCAGTCAAACAGTAGAGAATTTTACTAGAACCAGAAGAACAGATGCTCGAAGGGCTGCAGATGTGATTACAGAGTTCCTCTCAACATTCTCCCTCACATTAACACATAGGGATCAATCTTTCATAATACCCTAATGTATATTACATTCCATTCCATAAAAATGTCTGATTATATAGCCAAAACTCCCTAAAATATTTTATAATCGGATAAGTAAAGTGCTGCTGAACCGCCAAACTCGCTCGAGCGAGACGGAAGTTGCTCGGGCGAAACTTTAGTCGCTCGAGTGAAACAAGCCGCTTGATTTTAGAGATTCTGCCGCCTGCTTGGTGAACATCGTTAGAAAGTCAGTCTTGAGCCGAAAACAATAGTAGTTTCCTGTGGTTAACTGAGAGCATCTCCCATGGACGTCTACACCAAATACCTGCGCATGTTGTAAGTTGGCGAGCCACTTCTGATTCTTTAAACTTGGAGTGAGAAAGAGCTAGACCCTTTTGGGGTACCAAGATTGCTACCTCTCTTGGTATTCCCTTTGCTAACGTGGCTCTTTAAACATAATTTGATTTTGCTACCTTCTTTGGAGAGGCTCTAATTTGTTTGCAAATTCTTTTTCTTGGTTTGATATTTTTTCTTCACATTGTAAGATCCGTGAATATGTAACGTAGTGAGTTGAGGGATAAGAACATCTCCAATAGGTAAGTTAGGAAGTGTTTTAGTGCCTTAAATTGGGAGTTAGCAAATATGTGTGTGTTTTTGTGCTCCAATGAGTCTACTATTGTGTGTTAGTGTGTGTTTGTTTGACTTTAGATGTGTGTTAATTATCGGAGAAGTCCTAACTAACAAGAGAGAAAGGAGAGGAAGTATAGTGCAAGAGAGAAGTGTGACAAAGGAGAGAAGGAGAGGAAGTATAGTGCAAGAGAGAAGTGTGACAAAGGAGAGAAATGTGCAGGAAGAGAGCAAAGAGAAGAGAGTGGGACTACTGGAAGGAATCTTATATACTTTTTAATTTTTAATGATTTTTTTACAATTTAATGCACACTTTAACTACACCATCGGAACACCTAATCATATCTGAATTTAAGACACGGTTAACACACAAAATTGGGTCTCACCTTTTTAACTTTTTGTCTCATAATACACATTTTAACTATCAATTTTATCTATGCCATTGGAGATGCTCTTAGTGACATCTCTGTATTTGAATTCTTGGGAGTTAATATGCTCAACAGCCTTTGGAGTTTAGAAGGACTTTGACTTTATTTTTAAATTTGCGGTTGTTGATTGTCTTCTTGGTGGTGCAGGACAGACAAACCCGCCTGGAACTCTGTGAGTATCACTGAACATTATGTTTGCATTGCTCTTAGATCGCTACATACATGTGCAGTTTAACAGCAGACTCATTTGGTTGTTTATTTCTTACCGTTTGGATCCAATGTAAGAGGTATAACTTCTCTACAGGAGAAGAAACTTCTTTTGGAAAGAAATGGGCCTTGTGTTGCAAGGATATCTGTATTTGAGGTGTGCCACTAAACTTGATTGCAAAGAGTACCTGGGTATAGCTTCATTTTTTATTACCGTTTTGATTTTGTGTAAAATTCAAGGGATTTACTTAATAACTATGACCCTTAAAGAATAAGATACACAAACACATTGCCAGTAATTTGACTGAGACCTCCAAATGGGCATAGAGCTCGATACAGGCATGGGTATGCTTTAGTGCATCCCAAAGATATATGGAGCAATGTTACTCAATTCATTCATACTGGACATCATTTACAATGTACATAGTAAATTGAATTGTCTTTAATTGACTTTCCGTGGCATGCAGACAAATAGATTGTCCAAGAACAACCTCATTGGGTATTGCGAAATTGATATACTTGAATTTCTGATTCAGGTGATTTAATTTTTCATGGAACAAGTTTTTAGTTTGTCCATTTATTATCAGCATTTCAGTGTCATGTGTACCTTTTGTATCATGTTTTGTGTGGCTGCTGCCGGGTGTATATGGGAAATAGGTTTGAAGTCTGAATTCGTTCTATTCAAGTTAAAGAGGTTATTTCTTTCGTCTGCATTTTGAATTTCATCATGAAAACTTGGAATTCATTCCATTTTGATGTGATGTTGGTATGCGACATTTTTATTTACTTGCTGCATGGATGTTTGATGAGTTTTACACTATCATAGGCAGTGGAATAAAAAATTCCATGCATCAAAAGTTGTCCTTTTTGTTTTAAAATATTATTTGCGTTTTAAAAATGATGTGGAGGATGACAAACTTTATCTTAATATGATTAGAATTGTTAGCCAAACACATGTGAACAACCAGTTAATTTAGTGAGTAGATTTTTTGTGTGTAGAATATGGGTGAGGCGGGCATAATTATTTTGTAGAAGTTTGGAAATATTTTTGAGTTATTTCAAAGTTTCGTCCCAACTGCTTTCAAATGGCTCGACAGTGGTGCCTTATGAAGACCGTTAAACATAGAAAAAGCAAGAAGATATCAGAAGTGCTTATTTTGTGTTATAAAGGCTTACCATGCAACGGCGATGCCATTTTCGAGAAGATGTGCACATTGGAATTCAATTTACACTCCTAGTTTGTTATTCGTATTTGCTCCAAAGAGTATTTGGACGAGTGAAAGGCTTGATGCGTAGAATAATAAACCATACCGTTGAACTGCATGTAATATGATGGATTTCATTGATACGAGTCAGCATA
>NMUG010011840.1:0-10520 GCA_002855965.1 Monotropa hypopitys
GGAGAGTCGCATGGAAATATTTACATTTGTAGATGCATATGAATAGTTGGAAGAGAAGCATTCGAACATGATTTGTGAAAAGAATTGAAAAGAATTAAAAACATTTGTGTGTGGATGAGGTGTTGGCATGCGTGGGTTGTATATTCGTATCTAGACTAATTGATGTGGCACATATGATGCATGAAATTTAAAGTAATAGCACTTTTCGAGTCCCCGGGGTAAAGCTTATTTGAATCTATGTTATCATTTGTGGGTCGTGTAAGTGACGCCATTGTTCTCTTTTGTAGAAATAACGTGTGGATTTATTATAGCGCAAGCTGATGCTCTAGTATGAGTATTTCTTGTAAGAATGTTGTTATGCAAGGTATCCTAGATGTGGTATTCTTGTGTTCAAAAGAGTTGTTGGTTGTGAGATTTTGACAAGATGATTGCCTCGTGGTTCGATTTGAAGGATGTCTAGCTAATGTTCCCTTCAGATTGGAAGTCTTGGGAATCAAAAGGGAAAACATGATGTTCTCGAAGTATTATAGTAGAGAGGGATGTGTCGGTTCTAGTATGTTTAACTGGATATTTTGTGTATCGAGAGAAGAGGAGTGGGTATCAATTATATTAGTAATGGAAATAGTTAATTTTTTTATTTTGGGGTCGAAATCCTATTAAGTGGGGGAGAGTTGTAATACTCATTCCTTAAAATCCCTTTTAAATAGAATAAATGGGTGAAGTAATAATTATACTAAATTAAAATGCTTGCATGTTTGGAAGTATCGTCTTGTGAAGAGAATTTCGATAACCTAGAAGGCATTGAGTCATGAATGTCATACTTGTGAGGAATTAATAATGTGGTATAGCGTGATATTAAGACTCTCGGGATTAGAGTTAAGGTGGATGACCTTGGGTCTAGAACGATTTGGGAAGTCTCAGGGTGATTTGGAAAACTTGTAAGTGACTAAGAGAGTTAGTTGTAAGCTTAAATGATTTGAGGTTAAGTGTTAAACCCTTGTAAGAACCTTGGGTAGAGCTTTCGGTAGTGTTTTAAATGTTTCTCGGTGTCGAGGTTGATAGGGAAGTGCTCGGGTTTGAGTTGGGAAGGTACGGTGGCAATTCGGTAGGGTTTAGAAGGATTTTGGGTGAGCTCATACGGACCATGGGTTGGGTTCGTCCGGACGAGAGAATATTGAGTTTGGTCGGAGGAAGCAGGAGTGGTCATCTGGACCATGGGTCTCAGTCGTCCGGACGACGGGTCTCATCCGGACAAAGGTAGGGCTCGTCTGGATGATGATCGTTGTTTGTGTATGGGAAATTAATGGTAAGTCTGTATTTTTACCCCCAATCCATTTCAAAACATCCTAAATTGTGTATTAGGGTTAGTACACTCCTTTTGGCCTCCATTATATCCATTAGAGTCTAGAGAGAGGGAGAGGGAAGAAGAGAGGGATTTTGCAATCTCTCAACAATGCGAAGTCTCGGGAACAATCTAAGCCCAGATTTGGAATCCTCGAAGCGAGGAGATCATCGTGCATGGTACATTTTTCTTATATTCCGTACTTTACTGTTGGGGATTTTGTAGATCTCGTTGTAGATGGATCGTGTATGGCAGGTTTGCCTTAATAGTTGCGTAATGATCGTTAATGTGAGTCTAGTATGAGGCGTTGTTAATGGATTGATGGTAATTTGGGTTTGGGATCTAGAAGTTGGTATATCTCTTGGATGGAATATGATTTGGGATGTATGCGTGTAGTTCTGGTGATGGGTTTACAATTGTGGTTGTCGTGTTTTGTTCATATATTAAGGTTATCAAGTCGGATGATAGCATGAAATTGGAATTGATGTCGATGGGTGCTTGTTGTGTAAATTGTGGTGTAAAGTGCTTGGGCAAGTGAGTGTGTAACGATGTCGTGGGACTCGTCAACTTTGGTGTTTAGAGACACTTGAGTATGGTGTGGCGTATTGGGCCATA
Source organism: Monotropa hypopitys (assembly GCA_002855965.1). Lineage (NCBI taxonomy): Eukaryota > Viridiplantae > Streptophyta > Magnoliopsida > Ericales > Ericaceae > Monotropa > Monotropa hypopitys. Next base: position 1,958 of record NMUG010011840.1, read on the forward strand.
TGGTGGAGTAATGACCTTAATTAGTTATATATCTTGTCTGTGTCATTTTGGTACCATTAGTGATTATGTATCTGGTACAAGTATTTGAAGCCAGGCGTCCAATATTGCGAGGTGAATGTATTGATGCCATTCCTTCGATAATCTAGTGAGTCTGATAGATATGAACCTTGATGTTATACATATGCGAATTTAATTGTAATTTACTTACAATGTGTATAAATATGGGAAATTGATTAAAGAAAGAATTGGATAGAAATCCATAATGCATGGATTGTGTGTGTATGAGTACTGTGATGGGCATTTCTAATGAATTGAATACAGAAATTGGTGGACAAACTTATAATGGAAGTTAAAGATATGTGAATACGTTGATAGCATGATTCCCTATGATTGATAATGAAATCTATACTACTATCCACATCACCTAAGGTAGAAATATATAAAATGCATGTTTTGTGAAAGTAAAAGAAGGAAAGATTTGTAGTGAATATTGGGAAGAAATCCCTTTACATGTTGAAGTTGGATTGTGATCTCAGTGACATGTTGATTAATAGGGCTGCGGTTCCATTCCTGCATGGGGACGTGTGGTGAATTGAGATATATTGATATACTAGTGGCCAGTGTGGGTAAATGTTGACGTTAGTCAAATAGTATATTGGTGGTCAGTTTGGACAGGGAACATCAGCTTGAAGCCTTGAATAATATTCAGTGGCCAGTTTGGGAATATACTTTGGCTAGAAACCATGAATCTATACCAGTGGCCAGTGTTGGCAAATATTTGGCATATAGCCATGATTTGGGTATAGAGGATGTCCCATTCAACCGGAGGAGGAAGTCCCGACAATCAATGTCATCCACGGCCCCCTCAACAAAGAAGCTGTCGCACGCCTCCGGTCAGAGATCGACCAGGCATCTGTTGCAAAGCAAGTGCTAACGGTCGGCCCTACCCTTAAGCGGAAGTTTCCTGCTGAGCGACCGGGGTGGTCTATCACTTTCTCAGAAAAGGACCTTGACCGAGTCCAACTCCCGTACAACGACGCCCTGGTCGTCACCCTTCGCGTCGGACCGGCTAACGTCCGGCGCATCCTGATCGATCAAGAAAGCTCCGCAGAGGTAATGTACTTTTCCTTGTTCCAAGCACTTAAGCTTTCCTCTGCTGATTTGCAGCCAGTCGACGTCCCATTGGTTGGGTTCAATGGAGCTCTGGTCTGGCCCCTCGGCAAAATCTCTCTCCTGGTCCGGGCAGGATCCAGGACAGTCAACGTGGAGTTCATTGTTGTTGACGTTCCAAGTCCATACAATGCCATTCTTGGCCGGACCTGGATTTATTCTATGCAGGCGATTGCCTCAACCTACCACCAAGTCATCCGGTTTATTGGGGACTCCGGATGACAGGAGGATATCTATGGCGATCAAGCAGCATCAAAGCAGTGCTATATATCAGTCATCCGGGAAGACAAACAGATGAAGCAAGTTCAGTGGGTCGAGGTCCCAGACACCCCAGTTCTTGAAGATGTAGGCGCTCTGGCCGCCGATAAGGTAGTGGAATACCGATCAACGAGAATGGCAGCCGATCATTCCTTATCGGATCCTCACTCCCTCCAGCAGACCGAGAGAAGTATGTGAAGTTTTTGAAGGATAACATCAAGGTCTTCGCATGGACTCCATACGAGATGCCTGGAGTCGACCTCTTGTTCATCTATCATCAGCTAAATGTCAATCCCTCCCGGCATCCCGTCGTCCAGAGACCGAGATGCTCTTCTCCGGCACATACTCAGGCAGTCATAGAAGAAGTGGACCGGTTGTTAGAAGCTGATGCCATCCGGGAGGTCCAGTATCCCACTTGGTTGGCCAACACAGTGGTCGTCAAAAAGAAGTCCGGCAAATGGAGAGTATGCGTCGACTACACGAACCTTAATGATGCTTGCCCGAAGGACTGCTTCCCTTTAGACAGGATTGATCAGCTGGTCGACGCCACCGCCGGACACTAGAGGCTTAGTTTCATGGACGCCTATAGGGGCTACCACCAGATTTCAATGGTCGAGGAGGACATGGAGAAGACAACCTTCATCACCCCTAAGGGGGTGTATTGTTACAAATTCATGCCCTTCGGCCTAAAGAATGCTGGAGCTACCTACCAACGGATGATCTCCCGGATATTCTCCCGACAGATCAGAGACACAATGGAGGCGTATATCGATGACATGGTCGTCAAAAGAAAGCGTGCGACCGACCACCTCCAACACCTGTCAGAGGTCTTCAAAATCTTGAAGAAGCATGGGCTCCGCCTTAACGCTGAAAAATGTGCCTTCGGTGTGGGCTCCGGCAAGTTCCTCGGCTATCTTGTCACCAGTTGGGAGATAGAAGTGGATCCCTCCCAAGTCACTGCAGTAACAAATCTCAGGCCTCCGTCCACCATCAAAGAAGTCCAGCGGCTAACGGGCATGGCAGCAGCCCTAAACATGTTTATCAGCCGGTCGTCTGACCTTTGCCGGCCTTTCTTCCAAGCTATAAAAACCAACTGACGCAGCTACAAGTGGACAGAAGAGTGCGATCGAGCACTCCAGCAGCTCAAAAAGTATATCTCTAGTCCTCTGGTTTTGGTCACTTCGAAGGACTTGGAGCCTCTCATCTTGTATTTGACTGTCTTCCAGCACGCCATCAGCTCTGTTCTTTGCCGAACTGAGGGGACGGACCACCAGTCGGTCTATTACACCAGAAAAACTCTCCTTCCTGCCAAAACCAGGTAATTGCCTCTTGAAAAACTTGTTCTTGCCTTGGTTTCTTCTTCTAGGAAATTGCTGCCCTACTTCCAGCAGCACACCATCACGGTGTTGACGGAGCACCCCCTAAAGGCAGTCCTCCGGAAAGCTGACCTTTCAAACCGGATCTCAAAATGGGAGGTCGAACTGGCCAACTTTGATATCAAATATCAACTCAGGACGGCCATCAAAGCCCAGGTGTTGGCCAACTTTGTTGTAGAGTTCTCTCCGGGGGTCATCCCCCAGGATTCGCCGACAGAGTCTCCGATCAGTACCACAGATTTGCAAGCAGCTTCTTCTGCTGCTGCTCCGCCTCCAAGGTGCTCTGGCACTTATGCCCAGCGTCCAACAGAATAGTGGAGCTTATACCACGGAGACGCTTGGAGTCTATATGTTGATGGCGCCTCAAACAACAGGGGCTCCGACGCCGGTATTGTCCTTGTTTCCCCAGGAGGGGTTGTCCACGAAAGCGCCCTAACAATCGAGTATCCAGCCTCTAACAACGAGGCAGAATATGAAGCCCTGATCTCCGAACTTCGCCTAGCCATCGACATTGGGGTAGAGGACATCTACGTATTCAGTGACTCATAGTTGGTCGTCAACTAGTTGACCGGAGAGTATGGCACCCGAGATGACCGAATGTGTAAATATCTAAGCTCCACCATTGAGGAGATGAAGAAGTTCAAAACGTTCAAGATAGAGCAGATCTCAAGAGAGCACAATTCCCATGCTGATGCCCTCGCCAAGCTAGCCTCCGCCTGCGCACCCTCTGGTCAATGATCAATCTCCTTTGGTGCCATCTCACAACTAATCTATGAGCCTCCGGTCATGGAGGTAAACCATATCACTGACGGACCCAGCTGGATGGATGAAGTATTGGCCTTCCTCAAATCAGATACTTTGCCAGAGGACTGTCGAGAGGCCCATCGTATCCGTTGCAAAGCAGCAAATTTTTGGATATATCCAACGGAGGCCCTCTACCGACGGTCCAGAACCGGACCCTATCTGCTCTGTCTCCATCCTGCTCAAGCCCTAGTTGTTCTTGAAGAGCTACACTCTGGCAGTGGGGGATGTCAGTCAGGCGGACGATCCCTGGCCCACCAAGCAATCACTCAAGGGTATTGGTGTCCGAAAATACGGAAGGATGCCGAAGACTACGTCAAGACATGCCACAAGTGCCAATTGTTTGCTCCAGAAATCCACTGTCCGGTCGAAGACTTGCAGTCGATGACCAGCCCATGGCCGTTCGCTCAGTGGGGGATCGACATTGTCGACAAACTCCTGACTACCCCGGGTGGATTCAAGTTCCTTATCACAGCAACAGACTACTTCACCAAATGGGTTGAGGCCGAACCCCTCGTCACCATCACAGCTGCCGACGTCAAGCGCTTCATTTGGAAGAACGTCATCTTCAGGTTCGGCGTGCCTTATGCCATAGTATCGGACAACGGCACCCAGTTCATCGGCAACCTTGTTTCTAACACATACGAAGAGCTCGGCATCAAGTTCTTCAACTCCACCCCTACTATCCTCAATGCAACGGTCAGGTCGAAGCATCAAACAAGACCATTTCAGCTGGTCTCAAGAGAAGGCTAGAGTCGAAGAGGAGGAAATGGGAAGAGGAGCTCTTATATGTGCTCTGGGCCTACCGGACTACTCCACGTCGGTCAACCGACCAGACACCGTACTCTTTGGCCTTTGGTATGGAGGCACTCATCCCAATCCAGGCTGGGTTCCCAACTATCCGGACGTAACACTTTGATCAGCCGACAAACAATTCAACCATGGCTGCCGATTTAGATCTCGCAGAGGGAAAAAAAGAGTCCGCCAGGATCAGACTGGCCTCCTATCAACAAGAGGTGGCTAGGGGCTTCAACAAAAAAGACTGTATCCGGATATTCAAGCCGGAAGAACTAGTCCTCCGAAAGATGGTCCTAAAGATCAAGAAGCAGAAGCTAATGCCAAACTGGGAGGGTCCGTTCAGAGTTACAAAAGTCGTCAGCAAGGGAGCCTACAAACTGGAAGAGATGGATGGCAGGCCTATCGGCAAGCCATGGAACGCCTTGAACCTTAGAAAATATTATCACTAACCTGTATTTCAAACAACACCAAAGTTTAAAAATAAAATTTAGTTTTCCAAACCTGGTCCGGTGCATTCCGTCAGTCAGCAGTTCCATCTCTCCAGTCGGTCCCCATCTCTTGGCCAAGCCTCCGACAATCTTCTGCTAGGCTTCTGTTGGTCAAAAACCCTTCCTTGACCGTGCCTTCAGCAGTCGTCTACACCGGCCTCTGGTCAAGGATTTTCGCCACAATGGCCGAGCCTCCGGCGGTCATCCGCCAGGCTTCTATCGGTCCTGGTACAATACCTTCATGGGTTCGCCCCTTGACCAAGCCATCAGCAGTCGTCTGCACTGGCTTCCAGTCAAGGATTTTCGCCACAATGGCCGAGCCTACCCTCATGGGTTCGCCCCTTGACCGAGCCTTCAGTAGTCGTCTGCACCGGCCTCCAGTCAAGGATTTTCTCCACAATGGCCGAGCTTCCGACGGTCATCCGCCAGTCTTCTATCGGTCCTGGCACAATACCCTCATGGATTCACCCATTGACCGAGCCTTCAGCAGTCGTCTGCACCGGCCTCCGGTCAAGGATTTTCTGCCACAATGGCCGAGCCTCCGGCGGCCATCCGCCAGGCTTTTGTCGGTCCTGGCACAATACCCTCATGGGTTCGCCCCTTGACCGAGCCTTCAGCAGTCACCTGCACCGGCCTCCGGTCAAGGATTTTTGCCACAATGGCCGAGTCTACGGCAACAGCATTCCACAACCGGCCCAACAGATCGATCAACGTCCGGCAAAAGTGAATCAATCCCTTCCAATAAGTTGAAAAGAATTGAGGGCTATTGTGGTAGCCGGACCATATTCCTCTTGGACCGGACCCCGCCATCCGGATCAACTCAATAATCCGGACCCAATTCATACATCACGGAGTGATCCAGGGCCATCGGCCTCACGGATCTCTGGCCAAACACTGCAGCTAGAGGAAAGAACCGACGGTTCATCATGTGTTCTTCAGCAACCTAAGCAGTCTCACCGTACACCCGAAGGAGCTAAGCTGGGCCGGCCATGCGGTCTCCTTCAATCTCCGGCATACCCATCCGGACGTCAAGGAAGCCCAGTGTCTCCGCTCCCCGCTGGGAGACAGAACAACTTTCACCGACGGACGGTCCTGTGCCGGAGGGGTCCACCATCGGCAGTGATAGGGAACAATGACCTCCGGCAGGTGGCACTCAGGTTGGCCGTACAGCTGCTGACGTGGTTCGGGTCAGTTCAGCGGCCCAGCAGCATCATAGGGCTGACGTCAACACCTGGCTTCCCCCCCCCCCGTGTGCATCACACGCTTGCACATTTGGCACCAAGTCAAGATGACTATATATACCCCGTCAAAGTACTATTCACGGGACCGCTTTTCTAGTATCTCTCCGACCGCTCTTTCAGCTTACAGTTTTCCTCTCTTACCGTTGCTGACTTAGTCATCGGAGGCCCCTCTCGGTCGCTGCCGACCGGTGGGCATTAACCCTTGTGTTGCAGGAGCCAAGCAGGTGATCCCTTTTCCTCTTATAGGTGACCGCTCATCCATCCGGAGCACTCATCCCAGCCGTCCGGCCAGTACTCGAAGGATCCAAAGAGCCCCCCGGACTTTCAGTCACCACATATATGTATCTAAATACATTTATGTACATACCTCTGCAGAACTTCCTCGAGTCTCCCTTAAGACCACCTTGTCGAGGCCATTAATGTCCTTGCGGCACTCCACGAATACCATCTCCCTCGACATTGCATCACCTCATAGATCATTAAGCACAAAACATTCTTGACAAAACCAAAAATCACAAATTACACAATCACTCTCTCTCTCTCTCTCTCTTAGAGGAAAATTGAAACCTCTGTTTCTCACCAGAAGCGCCAGACGAAGCACGGAGAAACTCGATTAATTCGCTCAGTGAGTCTGTAATCAGAGGAAGACCGAGCTCATCATCAAAGGCTTCTAGAAGATACCTGAGTTATGGTTGAGAATCAATTGAATCAGACGTTTGATTCATAACCGCAACCGATGGTGGAGCAAGTGCCAGAGATGAGATCACTTCCTCGAAACTCTTCATGAGCAGCTAGCGATGCTGGCTTCAAAAGTTAAGGAAAAGATGTCACAACAGTCAGAGGAAGGCAAATAAGAAAAGTTGTTCGAGGGAGAGTAGATGTAAGGGAGGTTGAGGAATAGAGTAGGCCATGTTTGTGACATTGAGATCTTTAGCAAGAGAGGTTTGGGGAGGAAGAGAGTGTGAGTGAGGCGGTTTGGTAAACAATTTGGGTCATGGAGTAATGTTAGAAACGAAGGTGTGTTTGTGTTGGTAATGATGATGTGCAATTTGTGGAACAATTTGGGCGGTGGAATAATGTGAGAATGAAGGTGCGTTTGTGTTGGGAATGGTGTTGGGCGATTTGTATTGTAGATGCAATAGTTATAGATGTGTGATGTGGCTTTTCGATCTCAGACGTTGGATTGTGATCCAACAGCTCTTTATATGTTTTGGGTGTATATGATTGGAATATGACTAGGACATGACTGTGATATGATTGAAACATAATATATATGACTTAAACATAATGTTATTGTTATTTCACAATACAACCAAGAGGGGGAGTGAATTGGTCAAATAGAAAAGTATACTACCTTTTTAAAACCTTTTAAATTCTTCTTTAGTTCTAAAAAGTGTGACAATTAATATGATTCAAATTAATATCTTTGTGATTCAATATTGAATCTTGTTAAAGCACCAACTCAATCCCTTTCGTTACACCTCAGATTCTTGGGGTTCTAATCCCAAGAGGTCGAGGTTTCCGGTTTTACAATGGTTCTAATAACAAGATTAATACCGTAATCTAGTGATATTATTTTGAATGAAAATATTAAAACAAGAACAATAAATAATCGCAGCCACAAAAATAAAAGAGAGATATAGATACACAAGATATATAGTGGTTCAATAGGGGCTGGTCTCTCCCCTACCTACGTCCACTCTATCACCAATTAGTGATAGTTCCACTAGTCGTTAGGTACGTCACAAATCGTGACTACCTTAGCGGTTACAGGCTTTTGAGAACCTTCAAGGGTGGTCTCCAACCGTTACAATCACTTTGAGATCTTTAACAAGAGGTGATCTCCAACCTAACCCAAGGTATGAACCTTGTATCAATGGACAAGTATTAAAAGGATAACCTTGTAGGAGTAGGACAACACCTTCTTTACAAGTAAAGATTATCCAAAGAGAGAGATGAAAGTTTTAAAGCTTTTATAAGAGATCTCTCTCTAAAATAAAACTCAAAACTCTACTATAAGTAAACTGAAAATTTCAGAGCTTTGAAGTTGTAGAGCTTGGAGAGAAAGAAGCTTGAGAGAATGAAAGTGTAGGAGAGTTGTAAACTTTCTTCTTAATTCTTCAATCTTCTTATATAGACTTCTCTGGAATATGTACGTTGGATTGAAGTCTGGACCAGCACAATATATCTCTTCTGGAATGATCTTGGAGCTTGCCAAAACTGAGAATATAATTTTGAATTCAGACCGGAATTCCGGCTGGAGTTCCGCGCGGAATTCCGGTTCCCACTCTGGTTCAATATTTGAATTTGACGCTCCCCTTTGTACATGCATTAGATACATGTATATGCTTCCATAATATGATAGGATGCGTCTGTAACAAATCAATTACAATGATATATGCATCCATAATCAAATAAGAGCATAATAAAT
>NMUG010011841.1:0-10520 GCA_002855965.1 Monotropa hypopitys
AGGTGATTGACCTGTCTTCTGCTTCGTCGCATTCTGAGTTGGAGCCTTTGTTTCAGCCGACTCCCACAGAGCTTACATCCGAGGGCAGCTCTAAGAGTTGTCACCTGCCGGAGACGTTATGCCCGGAGCATCGTCCTCGAGACAGCCTCCGGCGAGCGGCCGAGCTAACATTGTTCGGCATTTCTTTGATGAGGCAGAACCCACATATGTGGCCTTGGGAGGACGGTCGGCCAGTGTATTAAGAGGGTCGCGAAGGAGAGCCAGCGACGAGTCATGCCCTTACCTTAGCTACTTCAAAGGGGAATTACTGAGTTTGAAGAGTTCCTCCGTCGGTATGAGATTCCGAACACGGTGACTTGCGCAGAGGTTGGGTCGCTGGTTACATACTCGGAGGATCACATTACAGTGCCGTTGATGGCCGTGACCGAAGGCTAGATGAAGTTCCCTCTTTATCCATTCATCCGGGGGGTTTTACACGCGTTTCAACTTGCGCCGAATCAGCTATCGGTGAACTGCTACCGTACCATAAGTTGCATCCGGGTTCTGTGTGTCAGGCATGATCTCGAATTCCTTCTGCCGGACCTTATGGGTCTATTCTCATTATCTCGCAACCGCTCTTATGGTCGGTACTTATTTACTCCTCGGAAACTGTATGGTGATATTTTTATGAGGCTGCAGGACTCAGAAAAATGGGGGAATATCTACCTTCAAATTTTTGGTGAATATAGCTTCCGCTCGGATGAGGATCACCTAAACCCTATCCCGATGATCAATGTCATCCACGGTCCCCTCAACAAAGAAGCTGTTGCATGTCCCCGATCAGAGATCGACCAGGCATCTGCTGCAAAGCAATTGCTGACGGTCGGCTCTACCCTTAAGCGCAAGTTTCCTGATAGGTGATCGGGATGGTCCATCACCTTCTATGAGAAGGACCTTGACCGAGTCCAGCTCCCGCACAACGACGCCTTGGTTGTCACCCTCCGCATCGCACCAGCCAACGTCCGGCGCATCCTTATTGACCAGGGAAGCTCTGCAGAGGTAATGTACTTTTCATTATTTCAAGCCCTTAAGCTTTCCTCTGATGATTTTTAGCCAGTCGACATCCCATTGGTCGGATTCAACAGAGCTCCGGTCTGGCCCATCGGAAAATTTCCCTCCCAGTCCGGGCGGGATCCAGGACAGTTAGCATAGAGTTTATTGTTCTTGATGTCCCGAGTCTGTACAACGCCATTCTTGGCCGAACCTGGATCCATTCTATGCAGGCCATTGCCTCAACCTACCACCAAGTCGTCCGGTTTATTGGGGACTCCGGACGACAAGAGGACGTCTATGGCGATCAAGCAGCATCAAAGCAGTGCTACATATCAGCCGTCCGGGAAGACAAACAAATGAAGCAGGTTCAGTGGGTCGAGGTCCCGGACACCCCAGTTCTTGAAGATGTAGGCTCTCCCGCAGCCGATAAGGCTGTAGAGGAGCTCATCGATGTGCCGATCAATGAGGATGACAGTCGGACATTTCTTATCGGATCCTCGCTCTCGCCATCGGACCGAGAAAAGTATGTGAAGTTTCCGAAGGATAACATCGAGGTATTCGCATGGACTCCATACGAGATGCCCGGAGTGGACCCCTCATTCATCTGTCATCAGTTGAATGTCAATCCCTCCCGGCATCCCATTGTCTAAAGACCGAGGCGGTCCTCTACGACACACACTCAGGCAGTCGTGGAAGAAGTGGACCGGCTGCTAGAAGCTGATGCCATCTGGGCGGTCCAGTATCCCACCTGTTGGCCAACACAGTGGTCGTCAAGAAGAAGTCCGGCAAATGGCGGGTCTGCGTCGACTACACGAACCTTAACGATTCTTGTCCGAAGGACTGCTTCCCTTTGGACATGATTTATTAGCTGGTCGACGCCACTGCCAGACACAAGAGGCCCAGTTTCATGGATGCCTACAGAGGCTACTACCAGATTTCAATGGTCGAGGAGGACATGGAGAAGATAGACTTCATCGCCCCTAAGGGGTGTACTGTTACAAAGTCATGCCCTTCGGTCTCAAGAATGCCGGAGCTACCTACCAGCGTATGGTCTCACGGATGTTTTCTCGGCAAATCAGGGACACAATGGAGGCTTATATTGATGACATGGTCGTTAAGAGCAAGCGAGCCGACGACCACATCCAGCACCTGGCAGAAGTCTTCCAGATTCTGAAGAAACACAGACTCCGGCTCAATGCAGAAAAAATGTGCTTTCGGAGTAGGCTCCAGCAAGTTCCTCGGCTATCTTGTCACCAGCCGGGGAATAAAAGCGGACCCTTCCCAAGTTACCACAGTCTCCAACTTCAGGCCTCCGTCAACCATCAAAGAGGTCCAGCGGCTGACTGGTATGGCGGAGGCCCTCAACAGGTTTATCAGCCGGTCATCCGACCTCTTCCGACCATTCTTCCAAGCAATCAAAACTAGCCGCCGCAGCTACAAATGGACGGAGGAATGTGATCTAGCCCTCCAGCAGCTGAAGAAATATATCTCGATCCCTCCGGTTCTAGTCACACCGATGGATGACGAGCCACTCATCCTTGATCTGGCCGTTTCTCAGCATGTTGTTAGCTCCGTTCTCTGTCGAGTTGAGGGAACAAATTACCAGCCGGTCTACTACACTAGCAAGACCCTTCTTCCTGCCGAAACCAGGTACTTGCCACTTGAAAAGCTTGCTCTTATTTCTGCTTCCAGGAAGTTACTGCCCTACTTCCAGCAGCATACCATCACAGTATTGACAGAGCATCCTCTGAAGGCAGTGCTCTAGAAGGCCGATCTCTCCAACCAGATCTCAAAATGGTCGGTCGAACTGGCTAACTTCGATGTCAAATATCAGCCCAGAACGTCTATCAAAGCCCAGGTGCTGGCCGACTTCGTCGCAGAGTTCTCTCCGGGGGTCATCCCTCAGGAAGCGCCGGTGGAGTCTCCGGCCAACACCACGGATCTGCAGGTCTCCTCCTCATTTGCTGCTCTGCCTCCACGGTGCTCCGGCACTTGTGCTCAGTTTCCGGAGGAACAGTGGCATCTCTTCCATGGGGACACCTGGAGACTGCATGTGGATGGCACGTCAAATAACAGAGGCTCTGGCGCAGGCATTGTTCTTGCTTCTACAGGGGGGTCATCCATGAAAGTGCCCTGACTATTGAGTATCCGGCCTCCAACAATGAGGTGGAATATGAAGATCTGATTTTCGGACTCTGTCTTGCTGCCGACATCGGGGTTGAGGATATCATTGTCTTCAGCGACTCCCAACTGGTAGTCAATCAGCTGACCGGAGAGTATGGCGCTCGGGATGACCGTATGTGCAAGTACCTCAACTCTGCCTTAGAAGAGACCAAAAAGTTCAAGACTTTCCGAATTGAACAGATTTCGAGAGAATACAACTCCCGTGTCGATGCCCTCGCAAAGCTAGCCTCCACTTGTTCTCTCACCGGCCAGTGATCAATCTCCTTCGGCATTATTTCTCAACCGAGTCATGAGCCTCCCGTCATGGAGGTGAACAACATATCTGACGGATCCAGCTGGATGGACGAGGTCCTGGCCTTCCTCAAATCAGATACTTTGCCGGAGGATCGTCGAGAGGCCCATCGTGTCCGTTGCAAAGAAGCAAACTTCTAGTTGTCCCCAACGGAGGCCCTCTACCGACGGTCCAGGATCGGCCCCTATCTACTCTGTGTCCATCCGTCTCAAGTCCCAGTGATCCTTAAATAATTACACTCCGATAGTGGGGGATGTCACTCTGGAGGGCGGTCTCTAGCCCACCGAGCAATAACCCAAGGGTACTGGTGGCCGAAGATGCGAAGTGACGCTGAAAACTATGTCAAAACATGCCACAAGTGCCAGTTGTTTGCACTGGAGATCCATTGTCCGGTCGAGGACCTTCAGCCAATCACGAGTCCTTGGCCGTTCGTCCAATGGGGCATTGACATTATCGGTAAGCTTCCAACCACTCCGGGTGGGTTCAAGTTCCTCATTACAGCAACTGACTACTTTACCAAGTGGGTTGAGGCCAAACCACTCGTCACCATTACACCGGCCGACGTCAAACGCTTCATATGGAAGAACGTCGTCTCCAGGTTCGGCGTTCCATATGCCATCGTGTCGGACAACGGCACCCAGTTCGTCGGCGACCTTGTCTCCAACACATGCGACGAGCTCGGCATCAGATTCTTCAACTCCACCCCCTACTATCCACAATGCAGCGGACAGGCCGAAGCGTCAAATAAAACCATCTCAGCCGGAATCAAGAGAAGGCTAGAGTCGAAGAGGGGGAAATGGGAAGAAGAGCTCTCACATGTCCTATGGGCCTACCGGACCACGCCACGTCGGTCAACAGGTCAGACTCCATACTCTTCGGCCTTCGGCGTGGAGGCCGTCATCCCTATCCAGGCAGGCTTCCCTACCATCCGGATACAACATTTTGATCAGCCGACAAAGGACTCCACCCTGGCTGCCGACCTGGACCTCGTAGAAGAAAAGAGGGAGTCCGCAAGAATTAGACTGGCCTCCTATCAACAAGAGGTACCCAGGGGCTTTAACAAAAACGTTCGTGTCCAAGTGTTCAAGCCGGACGAGCTAGTGCTCCGGAAGGTGGTCTTAAAAAGCAAAAAGAAGAAGCTCATGCCTAACTGGGAGGGTCCGTTCAGAATCAGCAAAGTCGTCGGCAAAGGATCCTACAAACTGGAGGAGTTGGACGGCATGCCTATCGGAAAACCCTGGAATGCCCTCAACCTCAGAAAATATTGCCACTTATTTTTATATAAACATTTTTCTCCATTTGTTGAGCACATTCCACCAGCCTCTGGCAGTCTCAACCCTTCATTCGGCTCCCCTTTTCTCGGCTGAGCCTCCGACAGTCATCTGTCATTCTTCTATCGATCAAGGGACCTTTCTTAGTCGTGTCTTCAGCAATCGTCTGCACCGACATCCGGTCAAGGATTTCGCTACAATGGCCGAGCCTCCGACGGTCATCCGCCAGGCTTCTATTGGTCCTAGCACAATACCCTCACGGGTTCACCCCTTGACCGTTTCTTCAACAGTCGTCTGCACTGACCTACAGTCAAGGATTTCGCTACAATGGCCGAGCCTTCGGCGGTCATCCGCCAGGCTTTTGTCGGTTCTAGCACAATACCCTCATGGGTTTGCCCCTTGACCGTGTCTTCAACAGTCGTCTGCTCCAACCTCCAGTCAAGGATATCGCTACAATGACCGAGCCTACGATGGTCATCCACCAAGCTTCTGTCGATCCTAGCACAATACCCTCATGGGTTCGCCCCTTGACCGTGTCTTCAGCAGTCGTCTGCACTGACCTCCGATCAAGGATTCCGCTACAATGGTCGAGCCTCCGGTGGTCATCCTCCAGGCTTCTTTCGGTCCTAGCACAATACCCTCATGGGTTTGCCCCTTGACCGTGTCTTCAGCAGTCATCTGCACCGACCTCCGGTCAAGGATTTCGCTACAATGGACGAGCCTCCGGCGGTCATCCGCCAGGCTTCTGTCGGTCCTAGCACAATACCCTCATGGGTTCGCTCCTTCGGCCAAGCCACCGACAGTCATCTTCCAAGGCTCCTGTTGGTCAGGGCAAAACACTTGGAGGCCAAGCCTCCGGTAATCGTTCACCAGGCTTTCGTTGGTCTCATCAAGTCCAAGCCTCCGACGGTCGTCCGCCAGGCTTCTGTTGGCCTCCGCCACTTGGGTAAGGCTCTCCGGCGTACAACAAGGGACCTGGTAAACCCTTCTAGTACAACCGGAGGATAACACTTGTGCAAAAATGTAACAAGTTATCAAACACGAAAAGCATTCATTTAAGAAGATGTCCGGATTGGTCGTTCAAAATACATTTTTTCATAACAAAGAAATAAAGGCAGTATAAAAGGTAGGGGCCAGCTATTCCTCGGCCGGAAGATCTTCTTCTTTCTCCACCTCCGGGTAAGTGTCCTCCACTGGAGGCAGATCCACGCTCGGCGCCCCAACGTAGTTCCAGACCGGATGGTTCTTCTCGGTGGCAATCGTCTGCAGTGCCAGGAGGTAACCGTCTCGGTGGCTGGCCTGGTAGCCGGGCGTGTAACTGTTCTTGTGCTGTTCCAGCACCAGTTGTTGACACTCGGCCTGGAGGTGTGCCCTGGTGTCAGTCTTTCCCTCCTCATAGCCAGACCAGTTAGCCGCCGCCTCCTCGTCCACCGCCTTGATTCTATCGTCGGACAACTTCTTCTTAAATGTATGCCTCTCGTGCTTCAAGTCCTTTGCCAAGCCGGCCGACTTCTTCCTCTCCTTCTCCAGAGCATCTTCAAGGCCTTTGTTCTTCACATCAAAAAAAATCGACTGCTCCTTCAGCCGGATCATCTCATTAGACCTCTCAAGAAGGCTATGAAGGCTGGTCGAGAAGCAGATGAGGCCCTATGAAACATAAAGCAATTAGAAAATGGAAGAAATATATGAAGTTCAGAGATCCGGGCACATTAGCCGGAGCATTACCTCAACCAGAGAAGCAAAGCCGCGATCCACACGGGCTGAAAGGAGGTTCGGCAGGGAAGACATATTTCCCGGAGACTCAAGAAGATGGGCATAGGTGAAGCCCAGGTCATTATGGGAGACCACGCTGTCAGTGGCCAGCACCTCTTTGTCGTCGCCCCGAATGAGCCACGGCTTCCAGATATCAACCTCCCCAATCGGCTCCTTCCGAGGGTCCCTCAAAGCCGATGGCTCCGTCCTCCTTGGGGTTTGTTGAGGTCGGTCGTCAGTCGTCTCCTCCCTCTGCCTCTTTTCGCCAACAACAACCACCGGAGCATCAGGAGCTATATACTGAGTATCCGGAGGGATGGTCCCCGGAGTAGCCGGCACATTGTCCCCAGGGGTGGCCGGCACCTGACTTGAAGCCTCTGCAGACTTCTTCTTCTTCCTCACAACACTCCCTCGCATGGGTGCTGGAGCAGTAGTTCCCTCTCTCATCTCAGCTGGTTGTGGGGACTCGACAGCAGCACGTCTCCTCTGTCTCTTCCTTTTGTCCTCCAGAAAGGATAGGTACGTCGACTGGTACTTAAGGACCTGAGGAACGTCCCTTCTTGGAAATTCCCGGAGCGCAGCAACATTGGCAGCGACAACTCTGTTCTTTAGCTGGAGCGTCACCTTTGAAAAAGTTGTAAAACAAATACAACAGATTATGGTCGGCATGCAAGATGGACCGAAGCAATTTAAAAATGTGCCAGATGCTTACCAGGCGACCCCTTCTCTGTCGGAAGGGGCTTATTATCGTCCGAAGGGTTATTGTATCCGCCGTACACCACAACATAAATGTTGGCCAATTTTTTAGAATCCGACAGTCAGGTAAAAAGGTCTCCGGTCCTTTTCTGGGCGCTCAAAAAATAGTGACTGGATTTTCTATTAAAGGACAAGGCATAAAGGGAGAACAGGTCGGGCACGGTGAAGGTGAGACCATTGGTCCAGCATAGCTCCTGGATGCAATCGGCGACCCGGTATACATTCACCATCAGTTGGAATGGGGCCAGCCCATACTCCACCAAGATATTTCTAATGAATTCATCTACTGGGAGCCGGATTCCCCCCTCAGCAAAGGCCATCAGGGGAAAGGCCACGCGATCATCAGCACATGGGACCTCCTCCGGCTCAAAGAGCATTTCAAACCGGACATCAAAGGGAATGGAGTATAGCCGTTTGAAGTCAGCCGGCAAAGCAGGAACCCCAGTATCATGCAGCAGGTACAGGCAGAGGTGCCTGCCGGATGGGCCGGCAGCCTCATGTTCTTCTTCTTCAGCAGCAGCCTCCGGTAGCTCCACTGTAGCAGTCGGAAGCACGATGGTCAAAGGCTGAGGGGACGAGTAAGTGCTGTTGGCAGCCTCAATTGATGAAGACTCGGACCGGGCGTCGGAACTAGTCTCCATATCTGAACTTGAATGGGCGTTACTAGAGTCTGACATCGTATGCTCATGTCCTGCCGGACACAATCCAAAAAATGGAAGTTATAGGGAAATAGATCCGCAGAAATGGGGCTTGCGCCGACTCTACTTACCCTCCGCTGGTGGATACTATATCCACCAGCGAGAAAGCAAAGGTACGGCAGACAGGCAGTCGGACCAGCAGAATTCCCACCAGTCAGATAAAAGACCGCCCAAAAAATGAAAACATGGAGGGTCCGGATGATACCTAATTGTCCGAAGGCACGAAGGAAGTTTGAAGATCGAAGGTCAGAAACAAGAGACGGGGATAAGCGATCGGATACAGGGGGAGTCAGAGAGCGATTTCACAGGTGAAGTTCTGAGCTCCCTCCCCCCATATTTATAGGGCTAATAGAGAAGTGGGGGTCCAGTTGTACCGCACGATCCGTGTGGAGGCGACGCCGTCCAATCAACGACCGGTGTAGGGATTGAGGCGGTGTCCATCAGGCGTCACATCCAAACGTACCGATTCCCTCAGCCAACAAGGAGATGACACGTGGATCCCACCAAATGGCAGTTACGAAGCAATCATTACTGTCCACTAACGCGCCGGACACTGCGCGTGTTTGCAACGCCCCCAGTTTCGAATCCCATGTATCCGGCAGATAGTCCTACCAGCACAGCTCTGCAGATCAACCAAGGACCGAGAAATGTCCGACAGATCATGATCATTCCTTTCCAACATGTTGAAAATAATTGAGGAGCTATTGTAGTAGCGGGACCTCAACAGGCATGTGTCAGAACCTTTTAGCCAGACTAACCGAACAAATCTGGACCCTGTCCCGGCATAACACGGAGCAGTCCAGGGCCGTCAACCTCACGGACCTCCGGCAAATCACTGCGGCTGAAGGACAGAACCGGCGGTTCGTCATGTTCCCTTCACCATCTCGAGCAGACTTAATAGACACCCGAAAGAGCCAAGCCGGGCCGGCCATGTGGTCTCCTTCAACCTCCGGCATATCCATCCGGACGTCAAGGAAGCCCAGCATCTCCACTCCCCACTGGGAGAAGGAACAACTTCCACCGGAGGACGATCATGTGCCGGAGGGGTCCACCATCGGCAGTAACAAGGAACAATGACCTCCGGCGGGTGGCACTCGGGTTGGCCGTACAACTGCTGATGTGGCTCGGGTCAGTTTAGCGGCCCAAAAACATCATAGGGTTGACGTCAGCACCTGGCCTCCCCCCATGTGCATCAAACACTCACACATTTGGCGCCAAGTTAGGACAACTATATATACCCCGTCAAAGTACTGTTCACGGGACCGCACTCTGGTATCTCTCCGACCGCTCTTTTAGCTTACAGTTTCTCTCTCTTACCGTTGCTGACTTAGCCATCAGAGGCCCCTCTCGGTCGCTGCCGACCGGTGGACACTGACCTTTGTGTTGCAGGAGACAAACAGGTGATCCCTTTTCTCTTATAGGTGACCGGTCATCCGTCTGAAGCATCCATCCCAATCGTTCGGCCAGAACCCAAAGGATCCGAAGAGCCCTACGGACTCTCAATCACCACAGGTCTTTCAACCATACTTAGACTCGTTTGTGATTATTTTTATTGATGACATTTTGGTATATTCAAGGTCGAGGGAGGAACACGAGAATCATTTGAGACTAGTGTTGCAGAAATTGAGAGAAAAATAACTATATTGAAATTTAATAAATGCGTGTTTTGGCTAGATCGGGTAACATTTTTGGAGCATGTCATTTCCAGTGAGGGTATTTGTGTTGACCCTAAGAAGATTGAGGTAGTGGTCAATTGGGAGAGGTCGTCTAGTATTATAGAGATCCGTAGCTTCTGGGGTTTGGAGGCTTATTACAGGCGGTTCATTGAGGGTTTTTCATCTATAGCGATGCCTATGACTAGGTTGACCCGAAAGGGAGTGAATTTTAAATGGTTCGATGATTGTGAGAGTAGAGTTTTGGATTCGAAGAAAAGATTAGTTTCTACACCGGTATTGACTATTCTCGAGGGTACTGAGGATTTGGTTATTTACAGTTGATGATGTCCCAAATCAGCAGCTCAGACTCAAGTTCTCCTTCTTCTTGGCTAGCCTGCAAAACAGAGATCCTTGACACCGGTGTGGTGCCGGCCAAAGATCCTCCGACAATCAAATTAGGCAATATTCTGGTGGTGAAGAGAGAGAAGAGAGAAAGGTAAAAGATGAGATAGTAATTCAAAAGTAGAATGCCTTAATTCGTACCTTTCTCTCCCTTTTATGCGATCATCCCTTGGTCAATTCATGATCCGCCATTATAGGAGTTGATTTATTCATTTAGGCGTCTATTCAGGGCCAGCTTGCACTCTCCTTCCTTTTAGGGAGGGGCGTGACCGTTATACTCCCTTATCGGGACTCCTGCTGAGTTGTAATCAACACCTTGTAGTTTGTCTGGCTTCCTTTGATTATCTTTCATATTGGGCGACCTCCCGTGCATGGCTGTTGGCTTGACCAGGATGGCAGAGCAGACCTGCTGATTGGCCGAGCTGAGCATATGTGTAAATCCCCCTTATCAGGTGCTCCCCTATTTCTGAGCTCTTTC
>NMUG010011842.1:0-10520 GCA_002855965.1 Monotropa hypopitys
CGGTGATGAAATATATTATGGTTTATTATAAATGCCATTGTGATAAATTATTGAAGACGAACAATTTAATTAGGAGAGTAAATTTGTGACAAAATATTTTGTCTCTAAATTGTTTAAATTATAGGATTGGAGACAAAATATTCTGTCACTATAATACATGTACTTGTTACGAAATATTCCGTCTCTGAACATTATTTAGGGACGAATTTTTTCGACTCCAATATTTAAATTTATCCAAAACACTCTTTAATTAGAGACGAAAAATGATTAATGGAGACAAATTTTGTATATTATAGAGACGAAATATTTTGTCCCTGTAAAGATAGTATACAGAGACGAAATTTGTTTTTCGTCCCCTTTATCTTTAGGGACAAAGCAATAGGGACGAAAATGGGGACGAAATATATTCATCCCTGTACACAACAGTGATGAAAAAAATATATTTTGGGACGAATATTTTTGTCTTTGTATACTACTTTTGTTGTAGTGTTCACTAGTGAACCCGGTATGGAGCATTGGCATGTAGTGGAAAGGGTGATGCAGTATCTTAAAAGGACTATAAATCTCGGACTGTATTATTCTAGATATCCCACTGTCTTAGAGGGATATAGTGATGCAGATTGGAATACTCTTTCAGAATATTCCAAGGCAACGAGTGGGTATATGTTCAATATTGTTGGTGGACTCTTAGAAATCCAAGAAATAAACGATTTTAGCACAATCCACAATGGAGTCAGAAATGATAGCACTGGCTACTGCTAGTGAACAAGTAAGTTGGTTAAGAAATCTCTTGTCACCCACTATCTTAATTCATTGTGATAGTATCATGGCTATTGCAAAAGTTCAAAACCATTATTTTAACGGAAAGAGACGACAAATCTGTCGTAAGCACAGTACAGTGAGAGAACTTCTCACTACCGGTGCAATTAGAGTGGATTATGTACGGACGGATAGAAACCTAGCTAATCCATTGACAAAAGGATTATCACGGGAAAAAGGTGTAGAATACCTCAAAAGGGATGGGGCTAAATCCTATTGTAACGACTCGAAATTCGGTATTATTTTCCGGAGTTAAGAAAGCTATATTCCAAATTTATTCTCAAATATTGAATTCCTTGTCGAAATTGTTTCCGTCTCGAGGACATGGTTCCGGAAGACCTTTGTAGCCTTATGCTTCGGTTGACTTGAGTTTGGGTCGTTTTGGAGTTGGTTTGGAGCCCCTGCCTTGTTATTTTCCAGTTCTGGTGCAGTTGCACCAGTACAGGATGGGTGTGCACCGGTGCAGGGAGATTTTTGGTGCTTCTGTTCAGTTTTGGAGCAGTTGCACCGGTGCAGGTGAAAGGTGCACCGGTGCAGGTAAGCTCTGAAGCTACTGCCCGTTTTGGTGGAACAGTTGCACCGGTGCAAAGTTGGCGTGCACCGGTGCAAATTGTGGTGTGAACCTTCTGCCCAGTTTTTCAAGCAGTTGCATCGGTGCAACCAAGTTTTGCACTGGTGCAGAGGGGGTTTGCACCGGTGCAGCTTCGCTGTGCACCGGTGCAGGGAGCGTCTGGCAGACTTCATTAAGGGAATTTTTGTCCTTTCATCTTAAGGGCTATATATATGTTTGGGAGCCCTAACCCAGCCATTTTTCTGCCTTCTTATCTATCTCTCTCACCCTATTCTCTTCTCCCTCAAGACTCCATTGAAGCCCCACCTCAAAGCTTGAAAATCAAGCCCTATACCTCGTCGAATCAAGAAATCCCGTGAAGAAATCGTGTTCTACGGCTCCAGATCTACAAGGGAGACACCACTATTTCGTCATTCCTCCAACATTTGAAATCCTAGGGTTTGTAAGTCTACACTAAGGTAGGATTTCTCTGTAGTTAGAGCAAACCTTGATAAATTTCGTGTATGGATTGTAAAGCATGCTTAGACCTAGGGTTTGTGGATTAATTATAAAATTGATGGTTTCAATAGAGTTTCTATGGTCTATTACACATTGTACACTAGTCAATTTTATGTTAGACTTAATTGCATGAAAAGCCCCAAAATCCATGTATGACCCTATTTTATAAATTAGGGTTTTCGATTAATTAGTAGTCTTTTGGTTGAATTGAACTTGAATACATGAAATTGGGCCTATATGAGGCTTAACAGATGGGTTTGTAGCGTATGTTACATTTTATGGAATTTTGTCGCATGCTGGCCATGTTGCTAGATATTATCCCTCAATCCAAATTTAATGACAAATGGTTACACATTGATTATGTAGTAAGAGACTACGCCTACACATCATTGACTACGTCGACTACACATGAAATAATTATTGAGCCCCCAAATGAGAAGTAACCTTGGCTAGGGATTCTCGGGCATCAATATTAAGGGAAGAAACCTTGGCTAGGGATTCCCAGACACTTCGACATATGAGATAAATTGTTGAACCCAAATGAGAAGTAACCTTGGCTAGGGATTCTCGGGTATCAACACTATGGTAAGAAACCTTGACTAGGGAATTCCCAGACACGATGACAATGATATGGGCCTGTGATTACTTGATTAGAGTGCCTTGGCTAGGACTCTTAGGATGGTCGCTCCATCCGTGACATTGTGCACAATGGGGGTAACATGAGCCCTCCCAACGTTATTTGGGAAAGACCGGATAGGTTCGATTAATGTGTTGACGAGCCATTAATCCAACCTTGCCCTATCAATGTCATTGAACGAAAATGATGACGGAACACCTTGGCTAGGATTCCAATGACACTTACGATTACGGATACCTTGGCTAGGATTCCGGTGTTATATCTTACATGCAATAAGAAACGAGAATGAAACGAGAATGATTGTACTTCATTTGATTGATACTAGCATAAGCACTTTTTATGCTTTCATGTTTGGGCTCTTGTTTAGTAGTCCCTTGTTAAACATCATGGAATGAGAACGTACCTATGTTTGACCCTTGGCTTGTGGTCCTTGCATTACTCCATATTACTTTTACTAGTTGTTCTTGGTTATAGAAGTTGGATCAATTGCCATGCATTTAGAAGCTCATTGACGTTTGATATGCATTTCCATTTATGTTCCTGGCACACACAAGTCGAGTTAATTAGTAACACCATTCACTATAGATATCTCCTACTCTAGCGTGACACGCTCTTTTTTTAGGTTCTGTAGGTAAGAAATCACTCTTGGAGGATCTTGAAGCCCCTTGAGAATGTGAAGGAATTCTGTTACTCTCTTGAAAGTCATGCATCATTTATTTTGAATTACCCGGGTTGTGGGTCATTTTTAATTTATGATTTTGTAATAACTTAACTAGACCTCTCTCTCTCTCTCTTTAACGTTGTGAGTTGGACCTTTGAACTTTATTTGGCTATGTTTATGTTCCGCATTCACTCTCGGATTTCATGTAACTTGGAATGGGATGTATTCGGTCTTTTGACTTGTTTTAAATTATGTTGAGCCATGTTTGTTTTCCCCATTTATAAAGATATCAAAAAAAAATGGTTTGAAAATCCGGGGCGTGACAACTTGGTATCAGAGCTTTTGGTTTCGAAAACTTAGGCCTTTGGGAAGACTTTTGTCTTTATGGGTTCCATTTAATTTACATTTTGCATCATCTGGCATGTGTGTGAACATCTAAGCATGCATTGGCAATTGATCCCATAGGTGGTGTCAATTTAGAGGAGTAATGTTCAAATACTGTTCCATTTGTGGGTCGTAACCCTGTTTGTCGGTTCTATTGACTATGAGAACCCTCTTCTTGATATGATTGAGTTCACTTCTCCTTAGTTGAGATTTTGTTTGGTTGGTTGAACTTTCCACTCGAGCCTTGTCATATGCTCTATTCTTATTGTTTTCATGGTCTTTTGTAGAATGCCTCCACGTCGAAATATCGCTTTGGGAAGAGGTCGTAGGAACGATGCTCAGGAAGCCCATAGTGAGGAAGTGGATGATCACCGAGAAGGTGTGGAGGATGTTGCACCTCCCGTTATCCCAGTTCCTGCTGCAGAGGGGCTAGTCGCTCCTAGTCAGTTCGCTCGAGAGCTTGCGGCCGCCATGGTCGAAGCTAGTCGGGGGTTTGCCGCTCCTAGAGGTAATGCGGGTGACCGCACTCTTGATGCTTTGCGGGAATTCAAGAGGATGGCTCCTCCCAAGTTCAGTAGGGAGGGTGAGCCACTCGAGGCTGACCATTGGTTAGTATAGATTCGGAGGGTGTTCGATAATTTGGGCATTACGGAAGATAAGTTGCGCGTTACTTTTGCATCCTACCAGCTTTCGGGAGAGGCTATTCTTTGGTGGAGTTCGGTTGTGGAGATGAGACGTGCTAGTCTCTTAGCCAGTGGAGATGCTGATCCACAGGCTATCCTGGATCCCATCAGTACTATGACATGGGCAGACTTTTTGGCTATTTTCGAAAATCAATATTTCCCAGAGAGCTACCGAGATCAGCTGAGAGAGCAGTTTGAGTATTTAGAGAAGGGGACGATGTCCGTGTCCCAGTACACTTTGAGATTCCAGGCCTTATCACGATTCGCGACGGACTTAGTCAGTTCGGAGGAGCGAAAATGTAAAAGGTTTGAGAAGGGTCTTCACCCTTCTATTCAGCGGATGGTTATGGGTCACCGGATTAGAGTTTTTGCAGACCTTGTAGATTGTGCCAGGGCGGTTGAGCCCAAGAGAGATCATCATCAGCAGAGGGATCTTGCTTCGAGGGCAAGGGTGTGGGAACCGCATCGTCAGGGTTCTAACTCTAGCTCTTCTTCTTCGGGCAGCTTCGGGAGGAAGCGGTCGCGGGAGCAGTCTCGCTTTTCACAGGACCAGAGATCTCAGGCTAGTTTGGGGTCAGTTCGAGGCCCAATCACTTGTCATCGATGTCATCAGCCAGGTCACATACGTACCGAGTGCAGGGAACCTGTGTGTTTCGATTGCGGTCAGTGGGGCCATGTGGTTAGAGATTGTCCAGGGAGGGGCAACGGTCATGGTGATGCGAGACCACAGCAGCAGCAGCAACAGAGGAGTGGACATCAGCATCCACACCAGTCGGGACCTTTTGGCTCTGTCCAGGCTTCTCGCACTGGAGGGGTTCAGATTCCTACCAGGCCTACACACCAGTCTCAGCATCAAGGAGGGCACCATCAGGGTCCGATGACTCAGGGCAGAGTTTTCGCCATTCCATCCACTCCTACATCATCTGTGCACCACCAGCAGCCAGAATCCTCAGTCGTGCGGGGTATGTTTCTTGTTTATAATTCTTGGGCCAGTGTGTTGTTCGATTCGGGTGCATCGCATTCATTCCTAGCAGCATCTTTTGTCCGTGCATTAGAGTTAGACTTGGATGTTCTAGATCCGCCTATGTTCGTTGATACTCCGGTTGGAGGCCGTGTTCGTTTAGATCGCATATGCAAAGACTGTGAGTTGACTCTTGAGGACCACCGGTTTACTTTCGATTTCATTGTTATGGAAATGTCCGGGTTCAATCTGATTCTAGGAATGGATTGGTTATCTACCTTCCATGCCCACATTGATTGTCATCGGCGCCGAGTGTGATTGTTCTCTCCAGGAGGACTTTACTTCTATGTGTATGGCGATCAGAAAGAGTTTGTCGATTATTCTTTCTGTGATCCGAGGGATCGCGAGTCAATCAGTTGCATGTTGGCCAGTCTCAGTCTTGATGACGATTCTTCTTTACGTGGGGAGTTGCCCCCAGTTATTTGTGAGTTCCCAGACGTGTTTCCGACAGAGTTGCCCGGTTTACCACCTAGGCGAGAGGTGGAGTTCTCCATCGATTTATTGCCCGGTACGTCTCCGATTTCAGTCCCACCTTACAAATTCGCGTCGGCAGAGTTACGGGAATTGAAGTCCCAGTTGCAGGAGTTATATGAGTTAGGCTTCATCCGGCCTAGTTCTTCACCTTGGGGTGCGCCAGCGTTGTTCGCAAAGAAGAAAGATGGTTCCTTACGATTGTGCATCGACTATCGGAAACTGAATCGAGTTACCATGAAGAACAAGTATCCCATGCCTAGGATAGACGATTTGTTTGATCAGTTACGTGGTTCTACTTGCTTCTCCAAGATTGACTTGCGTTCCGGTTATCATCATTTACTGGTACGGACGGAAGACATTCCGAAGACCACATTTCGTACTCGCTATGGTTACTATGAGTTTGTGGTCATGCCATTCGGTTTGACGAATGCTCCAACTACTTTCATGGATCTCATGAACCGCATCTTCTGTATTCATCTTGATCAGTTTGTTGTAGTCTTCGTCGATGATCTCCTTATTTATTCGGCTTCAGAAGAGGAGCATCACATTCACCTTCGAGTTGTGTTGGAGTTGTTGCGGGAACATCACTTGTATGCCAAATTGAGCAAATGTGAGTTTTGGTTGCCGGAGGTGAAGTTTCTTGGCCATGTTGTATCGCAAGGTGGAGTTTCGGTAGATCCAAGTAAGATTGACGCAGTTTCTTCGTTGCCCCGTCCCCAAAGCATTTTTGATGTTCGTAGTTTCCTTGGTCTCGCGGGTTACTACCGGCGATTTGTTCTATATTTCTCTCGGTTGGCGGGACCGATGACTCGTTTGACCCGGAAGGGTATTCCGTTCTCTTGGGATGAAAATTGCGAGATGGCTTTCGAGGAGTTGAAGCGGCGGCTCACTTCAGCGCCTATTCTTATTGTTCCCGAGCGAGGAGTGGGTTATTCGGTCTATTGTGATGCTTCACACAATGGTTTGGGTTGCGTCTTGATGCAAGGAGGAAAGGTTGTTGCTTACGGTTCGCGACAGTTGAAGACTCATGAGCGCAATTATCCGACACATGATTTGGAGTTAGCGGCGATTGTTTTTGCGTTAAAGATGTGGCGAAATTACTTGTACGGCAAAAAATTTGAGGTGTTCTTCGATCATAAAAGCTTGAAGTACTTGTTCATGCAAAAGGAGCTTAACTTGCGGCAGAGACATTGGATGGAACATCTGGAGGACTACGATTTCGAGTTGCATTACCATCCCGGTAAGGCAAACGTTGTTGCAGACGCTTTGAGTAGGAAGTCGTCTCATTTGGCTAGCTTGGCGGTTCTTGATTGGAGATCTATGGAAGATTTGGGTCCGTTTGTCCTACACGCAGAGGAGACCGGAGAGCAGACTACCCTGTGCAACCTATCTATTCATTCAGAGCTTTCTCGTTGGGTTATTGAGGTTCAGGCTGACGATTCAGAGGCAGCAGAGTTGCGTGCGAAATTCCTTAGTGGTGACGCTCGACAGGTTTGGATGATTCATTCGGATACCACTTTACGCTATCTTGGGCGGTTATATTTTCCTGATTCTTGTCGAGTAAGTATATTGCACGCGTTTCACCATTCTCCTTTAGCAGTCCATCCGGGAGGTACCAAGATGTACCATGATCTTCGACGACAGTTTTGGTGGCCAGGAATGAAGAAGGATGTGGCGATGTTCGTTTCGAGGTGCCTTACTTGTCAGCAAGTGAAGGCGGAGCATCAGCGACCAGTGGGTTTACTTCAGCCCCTACCTATCGCAGAGTGGAAGTGGGAGCATGTGACGATGGATTTCGCGTCAGGCTTTTCGAGATCATCAGGAGGACAGGATGCTATTTGGATCATTGTTGACCGATTGACGAAGACAGCGCATTTCCTTCTTATTCGTGTCGCCCAGTCCGTAGATTCTTTGAGCCGATTGTACGTTAGAGAGATTATCCGACTCCATGGTGTTTGCACCGGTGCAGAGGGGGTTTGCACCGGTGCAGGGAGCGTCTGGCAGACTTCATTAAGGGCATTTTTGTCCTTTCATCTTAAGGGCTATATATATGTTTGGGAGCCCGAACCCAGCCATTTTTCTGCCTTCTTCTCTATCTCTCTCACCCTATTCTCTTCTCCCTCAAGACTCCATTGAAGCCCCACCTCAAAGCTTGAAAATCAAGCCCTATACCTCGTCGAATCAAGAAATCCCGTGAAGAAATCGTATTCTACGGCTCCGGATCTACAAGGGAGGCACCACTATTTCGTCATTCCTCCAACATTTGAAATCCTAGGGTTTGTAAGTCTACACTAAGGTAGGATTTCTCTATAGTTTATCATGTTCCTAGTTATACTCTATACTCTACATATGATAATTAGAGCAAACCTTGATAAATTTCGTGTATGGATTGTAAAGCATGCTTAGACCTAGGGTTTGTGGATTAATTATGAAATTGATGGTTTCAATAGAGTTTCTATGGTCTATTACACATTGTACACTAGTCAATTTCATGTTAGACTTAATTGCATGAAAAGCCCCAAAATCCATGTATGACCCTATTTTATAAATTAGGGTTTTCGATTAATTAGTAGTCTTTTGGTTGAATTGAACTTGAATACATGAAATTGGGCCTATATGAGGCTTAACAGATGGGTTTGTAGCGTATGTTACACTTTATGGAATTTTGTCGCATGTTGGCCATGTTGCTAGATATTATCCCTCAATCCAAATTTAATGACAAATGGTTACACATTGATTATGTAGTAAGAGACTACGCCTACACATCATTGACTACGTCGACTACACATGAAATAATTATTGAGCCCCCAAATGAGAAGTAACCTTGGCTAGGGATTCTCGGGCATCAATATTAAGGGAAGAAACCTTGGCTAGGGATTTCCGGACACTTCGACATATGAGATAAATTGTTGAACCCAAATGAGAAGTAACCTTGGCTAGGGATTCTCGGGTATCAACACTATGGTAAGAAACCCTGGCTAGGGATTCTCGGACACGATGACAATGATATGGGCCTGTGATTACTTGATTGGAGTGCCTTGGCTAGGACTCTTAGGATGGTCGCTCCATCCGCGACATTGTGCACAATGGGGGTAACGTGAGCCCTCCTAACGTTATTTGGGAAAGACCGGGTAGTTTCTATTAATGTGTTGACGAGCCATTAATCCAACCTCGCCCTATCAATGTCATTGAACGAAAATGATGACGGAACACCTTGGCTAGGATTCCAATGACACTTACGATTACGGATACCTTGGCTAGGATTCCGGTATTATATCTTACATGCAATAAGAAACGAGAATGATTGTACTTCATTTGATTGATACTAGCACAAGCACTTTTTATGCTTGCATGTTTGGGCTCTTGTTTAGTAGTCCCTTGTTAAACATTATGGAATGAGAACGTACCTATGTTTGACCCTTGGCTTGTCACACTCCAAAAATTTCTTTAACACGAATTATATTCGTTTTATATTTTTTTAGTAGGTATGTCGCTTAGGAGTCCCGTTGAGTTTAGTCTTAATGTCCGACAAGTGTTTGGAACGTCTCGAGTGAACCTTGGAGTCACCTCGCAACATTTTTTTTATTCTGGTGCATTTGCACCGGTGCAGGTTGAGGTTGCATCGGTGCAAAGTTGCAAAAGTGGGGTTGCATCAGTGCAGAACCGATACAGGGAGCCGCTGTTGGTCCGAGCTTCAGGTGCATCGGTGCAAGGTGATGCTGCACGGGTGCAGGGAAAGTTAAAAACATTCTGCTCATTCTGATGCAAGTTTACATCGGTGCAACTTTGGTTTGCACCGGTGCAGGAGGAGTTTGCATCGGTGCATGGTCTGTCTGCACCGGTGCACAAGGCAAATTCTGGGTTCTGCTCAAGCGTTGCACCGATGCAGGAAATCGTTGCACCGGTGCAACTGCTGTCTGGACAGCTTCATTAAGGGTATTCTTGTCTTTTGATGTTGGGGTCCTATATATATCAACTCAAATTCGTGGGAACCCATTCCAACCTTATTTTTTCTCTTTCTTCCTCCTCCAAACCCTCTCAAAACCCTAGCTCTCCCTTCTCTCTACATTTTGGAGCTCCAAAGGTGGTTTCCGGGAGATTTGCAAAGCATTAACGTTGTAGAGTGCGTTCCAAGCTTCGCAGTGGTGGTCTTCGTTCGCATGGGTGTGTAGAACTATGAATCAAGGTTGTGTGCATCTTCTCTCCAAGGTAGGGGATCTTGAACTCTAGTGTATATGTTTTTGCCTTGTCCTTCAATCCCCCAAGATTGTTGTTGAATTTGAAGAAAATCCATGTTTAGGGTTTGTATGACTTTGAATGATGAAAGTTCTTGGTAAATCAATCAATTCCTATCATGTTGGACATTCTATGCTTGTTATTTCGCTTAATTGAACGTTTGACGCAAAAGCCCCAATTTGATTTTATGAACCATAGACTTGTCGATTTTGGGAAATTGGGGAAATTGGGTTGGGTGGTTTACTTTATGAAATTGAGAGTATAACGATCTCATTGACACGTTGGAACCCACTTGACATTGGTAATTTGACGATGCTCTTGTTTTAAAAAGATTGGAAATGGTTGTTGGAACGATATAGTGGGTTTAACCCACCGACTCTTCGGAGGAATGAGAATTGTCGAGTGATTTTATTCAGGTCGAGGCCTTGGGATGTACCATAAGAGGGTCTCCCACGACATTGCGCAATGGGGGTAGTACTAAATCCTCCCGACGGACGGGGAATCGAGGAATAGGCGTGTAGAGGATTGATCCCCTC
>NMUG010011843.1:0-10520 GCA_002855965.1 Monotropa hypopitys
GTTCGCACTTAACAACAAGATCCCGACATGTCCACAAGGGTACTCATTTGTTATAAACTCAATCCAAGACATCCCAAATCAGGTCATCTAGGCTCATTTACCCAAAACACCACAATTGACAAGGATCAACCCTCAATCATCCCATCCGCTCCACAATGACATTCTATCAAACACATGGCGACCCTAAATACTCAATGTGCCTAGACTTCGTAAAATGATCCGCTCAACCCACGCCCATAATCAAAATCACGAGAATACTCATCAATGATGATAAAGATACCAAATACCCAACTTAGTCAATCGAATCGAATTTAGAGCAACGGTAATCCGACTAGGCATAATCAATCAACGAATCGACGAATGAACGGAATTATGGAATGGAATAAGCACGACTTATGCATATCGAGTAGGATTTAGAAGTTACCCACATTGATCGTCACCGGAATCACCTCGCCGGAGAGTCGCCGGAAAAGTCGCCGCCGGAGACCCGCGAACCTATATACGCCAAAACGATCACAACGATGAATACATCAAGGTTTACTAAAGGCACGAATCAAGAATCCAAACTTTGGAAAATGACTTACCGAAGAACGACGACGAACGGATTCGATATGTACGTTGCCGGAGAGCCCTCGACGTTGTGAGCAACGTTATTCCTTCGGAAAACTTGATCCGGGCACGATTTGCCTTCCGATTTGAAGAGAGAAGGGAGAGGGAGAGAAGGGAGAGGGAGAGAAGGGAGAGGGAGGTATAGAGAGAGTAATCTGCAGAAATGGGGGTTTGGAAAGCCCTAAATCGTCCAAACACAATATATATATAGGACCCCACATGAAAAGACCACTTTGCCCTTAATGATTTTCGGAAAAACAGCAGTTGCACCGGTGCAAGTCAGGTCTGCACCGGTGCAAACCCCATTTGCACACCTACTGCATCACAACAGAACTCATGTGCACCGGTGCAGCTTCCACCTGCACCGATGCAAACCACCCCTGCACCGGTGCAACCCCACCTGCACCGATGCAAACCAGAATAGAAGCTACGGGAAACACTCTGCACCGATGCACCCAAGACCTGCACCGGTGCAACTGCTTTAAGAGAAAAGCAGTGCACTCTGGACCATACCTGCACCGGTGCAACAGCAACCTGCACCGGTGTAACTGCACCAGAACTGAAATAAAATTGCAGATTTGGGTCCAAGGCCACTCCGGACAAGCCCGAACTCGATCCAAAAGAGTCCGAAAGATTTTAAGAAGACTTCCAAGCGATACGACAATGGTTGAAACGAAAACTAACATTTGCGGAGTGTTACACTGTTGGCATAATACCGGTACTAATACTAAGTTGAATATCGAGCCTACCTATCTTGTAGGATTAAATTTTCCTCACCTTGGACAATATTGACTTGCCATTCGATAGTGATGATAACAATGAGGAAGGATGGATTAGATAGTGAATTTGTATGGTTACCCCGTGTAATCTATATAGTAGTTAGATTGTATATGTGTTTTTTAATTTCTATATACATATGTACCCCAACATATGATGCAAAGATGGTTAAGCCCGTAATTGTATAACTTGAGTCTTCTTTCCATTTGAAAATGATGTCTTATCCTTTGCATGTTGGGAAGAGGTGCGCAAGCTCGACATGATATGGTTTGAGCTTGCTTTCCACTTGAAAATGATGTCTATCCCCCAACATGTTGGAATGAGGTGCGCAAGCTCTCCATGACATGCCTTGAACCTGATTTCTATTTAAAAATGATGTTTTCACCCGGCATGTTAGGAGAAGGTGCGCAAGCTCGACATGACATGTCTTAATGTTACCCTACATTTTAAAATGATGTATTCCTCTTGTCATATTGGATTGAGGTGTGTAAGGTCAACATGACATGCCTTGGACCTACTTTTTGTTTAAAAACAGTGTATGTTTCTGATATGTTGGGTGGAGGTGTGCAAGCTCGGAATGACATGCCTTGAGCTTGCTGTTCATTTGAGAACTATATATATCCTCCGACATAACTATGTCTATCCTCCGACATGTTAAGTGGAGGTGAATAACCTGCTCATGACATGCCCTGAGTCTGCATTTTGTTTCAAAACAATATATGTCCTACAACATGTTAGGAAGAGTTGCTCAAGCTCCACATGATATGCTTTGAGGCTGATTTTTGTATTAAAATGACATTTGTTCCCCAACATGTTAGATATGGTTTGAAATCTCGACATGACATACGTTGATCTTGTTTTATATTTGAAAACATCATCTTTGTGATCATAATGGAAGTCTTAGGTTCCTACCGTGTGGTAGGTCTTTGTGTTCCTGGTGGAAGTCTTAGGTACCTGCTAGTGGTATAAACAAACATAGTCATTCATGAGCATCTCATGACTTGGCTCATTAACAGTTTGGTTTGGTTCATTTTGACTTGACTCGTTTCTTAAATGTGTCAAGCTTTAACACATTTTTTAATCTCCGACTCTTTTAAGGCTCGACTGGTTTGCCTCGACTCATAACTAAACGAGCCAACTCAGGTCATTTATAGTTTATTTTGAGTCTTATTTAGAAAATTTTCATTTCAGAGGATCGGCTCACCTACATATCATCTCGGCTCAACCTTCCTAATAAATAAGTCGAGTTTGAACACTCTAATACTTGACTTATTTCGACTCATTTACGTCTATAGTCTTTGCCATGCGATAAGTCCTTGTGCTCCCGATGAAAGTCTTAAATGCCCACAGTGCGATAGGACTTTGTACTTCCAATGGAAGTTTTAGATGCGAGTCATGCGCAGGTCTTGTAGGGAAAATATACACAGGAGGCGATCGATCTTCCAAAGAACAATTTCATTCATATAAACTGAAGAATTACAATAACAGAAAAGAAATTACAGAAGGAAATAAACAAATATAAAAATTGCAAACCAAATCGAGCTTCGCTCTATACTTAAAATAGATTCGCCGCCTCTAATGGGTGTTGAGGAACACTAGCGTCTGCTTCCCAGGATAAAACGGTTCTGAAACCTACTGCCTTGGTACACCTCCAACGACATCCTTGGCGAACTGCATTGTGCTTGGCTCTCTCTCTCTCTCTCAAGAACGGAATAAAGACTGAATTTTGGTAGATTACTAGTGCTCTGTTTTTCAGTTTATTAATCCCAAAGATCTAGCACCACATATATACACCAGAGGTGCAAGAAGCCTCCATGAGTGCAGAATACAAAAGGATGTAACTGGTCCATGAATGAACAAAATAAAATTAATAAATACGGCCGTTGTGAAACCCAAAAGGCTAGCTGGTGAATGCAGCCTTTTGGTTTCCCCAATGGACCCTCCAAATGCCACATTCATTCATAACGTTTGAATTTCCAACAATCTGACACATGAATGGATTTGGAAAACAACTTGATGTTGACTACAAACCAGACACTGAGAGAGAGAACTACGGATAATTCCTGCATAGGATAGGTAGCTTTTGGCCTTGAACCTTCCCTTGTGAGAGCCCATTGGATTTACTAGCTGATTAGTGAACATGATGTCTTCAACTGTTCTTCCATTTGTGTAAACCGAGTCAATGAACTTCATACAGTAACTTTTCCTAACACAGTTCAGTTCTCACTGCTGGGTTCATTTTTTGCCATGAAACCCTCGCCTGGTTCTGCAAGTATTTTCTCGAGAATTTTGCCTTTCATAATTCTTATAGAAGCGGCTCTAGTTCATACTCATATATGTGGACTATGTTTGGCTCACCAACGCATAAGAGTCAATAAAAGCATAATCTTAGCCTCACACATATCACTGTCACACCATAGGAATGAGAAAGAGAGTTATTCTCCTCTGTGATAAATCTCTATCTACATGCAATTAGGTTGTCCCATTGAAACTAGATCATGGGATCTCTATTCAACTAGGTTGGGTTTCTATCACAATAGCTTTTAATGTCATAGGCTTTAGCCATATTCCCATCGATGTTTTATCAACTAGCTCTCTGTTTAACTTTTTGGTTAGCGGGTCCGCAATATTGTCTTTTGATTTTACATAATCAATCGTGACAATCCCACTTGAGAGTAGTTGTCTAGTGAAATTATGTCTTCGACGTATATATCTCGACTTACCATTATCCATATTACTTTGTGCTCATACAATTACTGATTGACTATCGCAATGGATACATATCGCTGACACAGGTCTCGACCATCTTGGAATATCTTCGAGAAAATGGCATAGCCATTCTGCCTCTTCAGTTGCCTTATCTAAAGAAATGAATTCCAATTCTATTGTAGATCGTGCAATACACGTATGTTTAGAAGATTTCCGAGACACTACTGCACCACCCAAAGTAAAGACATGACCATTTGTTGACTTTGAGTTTTTTATATCATAAATCCAAATTGCATCATTGTACCCTTTTAGTACAGCTAGATATCTGGTATAGTGCAGTCCATAGTCACAAGTGTACATGAAGTATCGTAGCACTCTGATTATTATTTTCCAGTGGTTCTCTTTTGGATTACTGGTATATCTACTCAGTCTACTGACAGAGTAGGCTATGTCAGGCCTTGTACAGCTCATCAAGCACATCAAACTTCCAATTATCCTTGAATACTGTAGTTGGGATATACCCTCACCAGAATTCTTAGATAAATGAAGCTTTATGTCCATAGGAGTCCTGGCGACATTTGTATTTGACTTATTGTATTTCTCCATAATCTTCTCAATGTAATGAGTCTGAGATAATACAAGTCTAGTAGATGTTCTGGTAATTTTCACACCTAGAATCGCATCCGCAAGGACCATATCCTTCATGTCAAACTTCGAGTTTAGCATGTTCTTGGTAGATTTAATGCCTAGGGCACTTGGGAACCGGTTACGGGCAACCATGAAACCAGTTTCGGGCACCTCTACTCCGAAACTGCTTGGGAGTATTTTGGACACAAAAGCTTCGTACGAACTCCGATTAGAACGATTCAAATTGCGTTGGATTTGTAATTGAATCCTCTACGACTTCCAAGACTTCACCATTTTATTTTACAATAAAAGTTTTTGGTATTACAATTCAACCAAAATCCTATAAATGAAATCAAGATTTTAAGAATCGATTAATAAAATTCATATGGAAACGTACAAAACAATCTATAAATTTTCCAGAGTGTGACACCTTCAATGTTCGATTCTTATGCTCAGTAATGCCATTGACATAGGCGAATAAGGTGCAGTTATTTGAGTGTATGATACCACGTTGAGCACAAAAGTCACCAACCAGTACCTCATATTCTCCACCACGATCACCGCGTAACATCTTGATCTTTCTGTCAAGCTGGTTTTGTACTTCATTCTTATAAAGAAAAAAATTTAGCTTCATCTTTTATCTTCAACAAGTATACGTAGCAGTATTTCGTGTAATCATCGATGAAAGTAATGAAATACTTGTTGCCTCCTCTAATTTGTACAAATTTCAAATCGCATACATATGTATGAACCAAACCTAGAGGTTCAGTGCTTCTTTCCATTGTCTTGAAAGAATATCTCGTCATCTTAGCTTCTACACAAGTTTCTCATTTTTAACTTTTGTCAATGTGGAATGTTGGAATATGGTCCAAGTTAATTAATCTATTCAAGGTGTCAAAATTAACATGACCTAGTTTACCATGCCATAAATTGGAAGACTCAAGCAAGTAGGTAGAAGGGGCTCTGATTTTATTCATTTCATTTGCATTGGGATACATTGTCATGACATTGAGTTTGAACAACCCATTAGACACATAATCCTTCCTCACAAAAATCCCAACTTTGGTAAGAACCATTTTGTCCGATTCAAAAACCATACGGAAGCCATGCTTGGAAAGTAAAGACCTAGAAATTAGATTCTTCCGTATCTCTGGTACATACAGGACATTGTTGGGAGTTAGCTCTCTTTTTGAAATCATATTTAGCACAACCTTTCCCTATCCATGTATGTCAGTGGTAGCTAAATTGCCCATATATAGATTCTCTCCATTTGTTAGAGCCTCAAAATATCTGAACATCTACCTGTCCGAGCAAACGTGGCGAGTAGCCCCAGTATCTACCTACCATTCACGAGGATTAGAACCCACTAGGTTTACCTCAGACACCATAGCAGATAAGTTGATGTCTTCCACACCTTCACGCAGTTGATCATGTGGATATTGTTGGTTCTGTTGCCTGTGTGTCTTACGGCAATCAACAGAGCGATGTCTAACTTTGTCACAGTTGAAGCATCGGCCTTGAAACTGACTACCATGTTTCTTACCAACACCTCCCTTAGGTCTCAACTTGTTATCCTTGCCCTTATCAGCATGCTATCTGGAACTTTCTTCTTGTTACCAGTGTTTTGTTCAATAACATTTGCTTTGGCACAAAGGATGAGTGCAAAATCTTGCCCATTCTTTGATTTTATTCCTCAATTTGGAGTTTGGTGATCAGCATCTCCAAAGTCATCTCCTTATTATTAAACATCAGATACATCTTGAAACTATTCTAAGATGGAGGCAACTTGTGAATCATCATAGCCACCTGGAAGGATTCACTCAAAACCATCCCTTCAACCTTGATTTCATTTAGGAGTACCTAAACCTCCTGGACTTGACTGCTCACAGTCTTTGTGTCCACCATTTTGTAGTCATAAAGTCTTCCCACCACAAACTTCTTAATGCCAGCCCTCTCAATCTTGTATTTGTTTTCCAAGGATTTCCAAAGTTCCTTGGCCATCTTTGCCTCACAATAGACTTTGTACATTATCATGTCTTAGCTATTCAGAACATAGTTCTGACACAAGAAGTCAGAATGTTTCCATACATCTAAAGCAACCTGAGCATCCTTGTCCATATTATTTTCAACAATGATATGGGCATCTTCCGACAGAAATCTTACAAGATTCAAGGT
Organism: Monotropa hypopitys; assembly: GCA_002855965.1. NCBI lineage: Eukaryota > Viridiplantae > Streptophyta > Magnoliopsida > Ericales > Ericaceae > Monotropa > Monotropa hypopitys. Next base: position 6,898 of record NMUG010011843.1, read on the forward strand.
TGTGAGATAGAAGTACACCTTGTTCTGCCACGGCGTGAAGTCAACACCCTTGAACTTATCGGTTTTGTCAATATGGCTGAATGGAACAATAGGAACCGCAGTAGGGATAGCCACCGTCATAGATGGAGTGCCAGTCAAATTCCTAGGTCCATTGTTAATTTGAGTTGCATTTCCATTCGACATTTTTTCACTGAAAATTAAGAACCCAACAATAATCAATAATAGATTATATTGATACACAAATCATAACATTGATAGTCTAACAATCTAACATTGTTAACCAAATTAGTTTATCTCCCGCTTTAATCAGTGTACCCCGGGGTCCTAAGGGGCTTGCACCTGGAGGGTGGATTCCAAGGGGGGTTGTGCCCCCATTAGCGGGGTCTGGGAGGTTGTGTCCCCGCGGTAGGAGTTTGAGGGTACCACCGTCTAGTCAGGTCGCAGGGGTCTAGGGGGAAGCGCCCCATGGCAGGGGTTTGGTGTAAGACCTATATTGTATTATAAGGTCATTAATAAATAATAATTGAGGTTTGGAATAAATTGTTGGGATTATAAAAATAATTAAGAAATCTTGGGAAGCATTAAGAAATTTTATGACCAAATCAAGATGAACCCTGTGGATGCAGAAAAGACTGCCTTTTTGAGGAATATTTTGGAGTTTTGTAGAATTATTAAAGGCTTAAAGAATAAATAAATTTGATTGAAGTTTTAAATTAGATTTGGGGGTCTAAGTGTAAGAATAGAAGTTTCAAGGCAATTTGAACAATAAGAGAAGAAAAATAGGAAGTGAGTGTTGTGGTGTCCAGTGTGTGTGCAAGGTGGAAATGGAGGAAGATAGAATTTTGTATCTATTGTGATATGTGTGTGTGAATTAGAAAACCTGATATGCATGGTTTTTGCTGGCATGAATTTGGGTTGCTAGGTGTTAAGGTTGTAAGAGTTGCTGTATGAGTAAGGAATTTGTAGAATCAATATATACATAGCATTTGTTTAAGAACGTAAGAACTTTGTATAACTGGGAAATCTTATTTGAGTGTGAGATTGTTCTAAAATTAAGAGTATTGAAAGAGTTGGTTCGAGTTGTTCGTGAGAGGAGTAAGAGTAGCTGATAGAGTTGTAGAGAGTTGAAAGAGACGATGAATAGAGCTAAGGATTAAGGAGACTTCAGTTGCGGCAATAGTTTCTGATTTTGATTCTGTTCATTTGAGGTAAAATTTCACAAAAACCAATTTTGTAGAATCATTAATCTTTTTTGAAATGGGGTGAGTTGTGAAAATGTTTTAAAGATGAATTCAAATAAGAAAGATGTTTTGAGAAAAGGATGTTGAGTAAAAAGAGGTGTTGTGTAAAATGGTATTTGGTGTGCATTAAAGTAAAGATGATTTCAAATAAAAAATGTGGTGTTGAGCAAAAAGGGTGTTTTGGTGAAGAGTAAATTAAGAAGAGATCTGATAAATAATAAAATAGTCTTTAGAGGCGCTTCAATAGTCATGCTATAGATCAGGTGGATCTATGGATCATATGCACAGATGGTGTAATCGAGATATGGTGATATATATATAGCGTGTCCTTATCATTGAGATTGGTGTAGTCGCCTTTGGATCATTACTTGTTGCTTGCTTATCCGAGAATGTTCCCAAGGTATCAGATCTGACAAAAACGGGTGGTCACCGGGCTTTAATGACCCTTGGCTATTATTGTGCAGATAAATAAGGTATGGTGTGGTGTTTAGATCTTTTGATCTTTTACTTGAGTTGGTATTTCCTTGAGTTGGTGATTTTATAAGAATTATCAAAGAAGCCTTAAAGGTGATTTGTGTTGAGTAAAAGAAGATGGAAAAGGTTTTTGAGAAATATAAAGAGGCATATTTCTAAAATGTATTGTGTGAGTGGAAAAGGTATTATTAAAAGAGAAATGATTTTTGGAAAGTATATGAGAAAGGTGTGCGTGTTTTAGAAAGATATGGTGATCCTTAGTTATGTTTGCTTCTTTACTTTATGATTTTCATTTAAGTATTCACAATCCATCGTCGTTGATGCACGCTTGTGCTTTTCTTTTTAGGTGTGCGAAACTAGAGTCCACAGTTCAGTCTAGTAGCAGTTGAGTCTTGGTGTTTGTCAGTAGCAGAATGTGTCTTTTATTTATCTTTTGATGTATTTGAGAGGATGTTTATCTCTCACTTGAGTCTGCTTTCAGTTTTGTTCAGAGTTGGAGTTGTTGTAGTTGAGTTGTGGTGGAGTTGTATCGGGCATGTTGTCCATGAGTTTTTATATATTTGAGTCTATATTATCAGAGTTGTATAAGTACAAAGTTTTATTTCAGATGTTGTTTTGTAGTGATTAGAGTATGATGTCGCAACATGTCATCTTTGTATAACTGGATTTATAGTTACCAGGGATGAGGTGTGACAGTTTTGGTATCAGAGCATAGGTTAGAGGTTCTATAGACTAGAAGAGTCAAGTCAGTCGGACTGTGGACATAGGATGTTGGTGAGTCAGGTGAGTTTTAGAAAATCGCTAATATTTATTAATGGTGTTTTGGCTATAGCAGAATTACTGAATGGATTGTCAAAAAGGAAAATTATCCTATATATCAAAGGAAGATAATGGTAAGTAGCTTTGGGAATCAAGAAATGAAATTGGGAACATAAATAGATTTATATCAACGATGGTGAAATATCTAGAGAATAGGGGTGATGATGAGGAGATTAAGAAATCCAATATTGTTATGTTAAATCAATTTAAAAGATTATATACTATAGAGTTTGAGGGGTCAAAGGTGACAATTATGCTAAACATTGGTTGAGGAATATAGAAAGAAGTTTGAGGCATCTTTCAAAACTATTAAGCAAGAGAATTACACCATAGCAGAGTGTGAATCTAAATTTGAAGCCTTATCTCAGTTTGATGAAGAAGTAGTGAATTCTAATGCTAAGAAGTGTGAGCATTTCAAAACAGGGTTGAATGAAGTGATAGTCAGTAGATTGCCAAAATTCCAAAAGTTATCATATGATGATTTGGTGAAAGCAGCTAAGAGAGTTGAAAATGAAGTTCAAAGTTTGTCGGAATATCAAAAGGTGATAAAAGGAAAGGAACCAAATAAATCAAAAGGCAGAGGATCAGGTCAAACATCAGAAATGCAAAAGTCATGGTGAATATTAGCAATAGCGCAGCAAGGTGGTCAGGGTTCATAAGAAGAGGAAGTAGTTATGTTTTAAATTTTGGGGTGAAATTTCTATAAATTGGGGAGAATTGTAAGACATGTATTGTATTATAAGGTCATTAATAAATAATAATTGAGGTTTAGAATAAATTGTTGGGATTATAAAAATAATTAAGAAAATTTGGGAAGCATTAAAAAATTTTAGGAATATTTTGAAGTTTTGTGGAATTATTAAAGGCTTAAAGAATAAATAAATCCGATTAATGCTTTAAATTAGATTAGGGGGTCTAAGTGTAAGAATAGAAGTTTCAATGCAATTTGAATAATAATAGAAGAAAAATACGAAGTGAGTGTTGTGGTGTCGAGTGTGTGTACAAGGTGGCAATGGAGGAAGATAAAATTTTGTATCTATTGTGATACGTGTGTGTGAATTAGAAAATCTGATTTGCATGGTTTTTGCT
>NMUG010011844.1:0-10520 GCA_002855965.1 Monotropa hypopitys
ATCTCACACAATCTTTAAGCACCAAAGTGTGACTATACTTGCATATGTTCATCTACAATATTCATGGCATTTTCTATCATCGTATATAACAAGAGTAGATACTAAAGCATTGCTGGAAATTTAGTAAGTAATACATAGAAATTCACAACGTCATGGCCATCAACTGAAATAATTAAGCAACATACTATCATGCTCATTTACCACACTATACCAAGGTGTAAGAACTTAATTTCTAGGCATGTTATCATCTACACCATTGAACCAACAAGTAGCATGATATTCCAAAGATAAAATTCAGCAACTAGAGATATAAGTGAATATGTTGCTAAGTCCCGTAAAACAAGTGACAAGTAGAGCAAGCATGCATCGTCATCCAACAACCGAAATAAATCAACAATTATGCATCTAACATGTAATCATGTAGCTCTAACAATTCTATACGAGTAAGAAATCTACACACTCACCAAAAGTAGCAAGCGTAGTAAGCAATCTAGCGGTTTGTCCGAGAACACTCCTGTTGGTCCCCTGTACGCATATACGAGGATATAAGGTTTCCTCCTTTAAAAATTAACTTTGATAATTTATTAAAATAATCCACACTGATTATTTAGCCTCTGCCACCACTGAATTATTTTTAAAATATATTTATCATTATTCTAAAAATGATAATTTTCCAAAAATTCATTTTTCTCAAAAATTTCCACAACCGGTAGACAAACCGGTACAGACCCGGTGTACCGCCCGGCATGCCGGTTAGTTCAATTTTTCGATTTTTATAAAGGCCAACCTCACTGCCCAATTTAGCCTAAAACCGGTACGGTAACCGGTACCAAAACCGGCGTACCGCCCGACATGCTGCCCGGCATGCCGGTTGCTTATAATTTCGCGTGACAATGTCTAAAGGTTCTGTACCGAGATTTCTTAAGGCCGGTACGAGACCGGTATGCCGCCCGGTATACCGGTTGCATACCGGTTAGAGCAATTTTTCAGCTGATCGAAAATCTGCTAAACCCACTTCGCGATTTCTTAATTATTTTCCCTCTAATCACGATTTTTGGGCTCCAAAATACCAAAACAATTGCACCAACATGTATTATCAGATCCCCCTTGAATCATACTTGAGTTTGGGTTTTAAAAATAAGGATTTAATCACTCAAATCATGATTTTACACAAAGGGGATCTGCTAATCTAGCCCTAATCGAGATTAGCAGAAAACACTAATCTGGGGCTTAATCTGCACGATTTTTGAAAAAGTAAAATCATAGATGCTTACCTTAGGATGTTGGCTACAATGTTTATGAAGAACTTGACCCAAAATTCCTTGACACAAGCTTTGATTTTTGCAAGACTCCAAGCTCTCTCTCCTTAATCACCCTATAATGGCCTCCAAGTGTGGAACAAGAACCCTAATGGGAGTATAAGGCTCCTTAAATACTCATTAATCAGGTCTTACTCTCTTTGACCCTTTTGCCCTTAATGATATATGGTAATCACCCTTATTTGCCACTCTCCTACTTATATACATAATATATGCATATTCATTAAGGGTTATTTTAATTTAAGTATTTAAATCCCTTAAATTCCTCCTTTTTTCAAATAATATTTTTAACCTCTTAAAAATATATTTTACTCCTCCCCTATTTTTAATAAAAATAGGTTAATTTTATTTATAAATATTAAAAATTTGGTACGGGTATTACAGGCCTCATCGGTAGCTTTCTATCTACGTCTCTTGGTCCTCCTCTTTTTAGCTAGAGGAGCTTCATATCCAAAGGAGGGAGAGATCTCCTTGTTAAGGGGGATAATCGCTAGCGGAGGAATTGCAGGGATGGGCTCAGTGGTCGAGGGAAGAGGTGCAACAAGTTATGTAGTTTTGGATTTGGTAGAAGGTGGTTTGGGAATTGTCTTTGTTGCAGTGGTTGGTCGGGCATTGGTGCTTTTGGCAACAGCGGCTGCCAGTGCGGCGGTTGAAAGTGCATCCAAAGAAGCAGTAGTGGCAGCTCGGCGACCCGGTGGTGACCGGATCCTATTATTTACAACTTTTTCAAAAATCCCGTTGAGGTTGAAGCGACTCATTTCGAGATCTCAGTCTTGTGAATCGAGATTTTGGACAAATGGAATAGTGTGACTAGGGGCATCGGCTTCTACAACAATAGCAAGGGATTTGCCCTTATCAGTCTTTTCACCAGTTACCTCAGTCAGGGTCCTAGCTTCTCAGATATAGACATGCGGTTCAGGGTCAGGGTTTATGGTAAAAGCAGGATGTCTTACTCCTCGGTAACCCAGTAGTGTGGTGTGTAGTCCAAGAGGTTGGAGATAGATCTGTCCAGAGAGCGGCCACGGGTGTCTATGTGGTTAAGGGCTCGCTGCACCTCGGCCTCCTTATATTCTTTGTTCTTCAGAGACTTGCTGTTGATTTTGGAGGTTGTTATAGAATAATACAAGTTAGAGTTAGTAAGAACATTGTGAAAAGTCCTAGAAGCACGGGAGAGAAATAAATTCGATGAAGGGAGGAACTGACAAGGGGATTCATCATGGCGAGGAAGGGAGCAAACGCGAGGCTCATTAGCAGAGTACTCACAGTTTCTAGTACCAATAAAAATGTCATTATTGTTGCCCTTCTCGGTGTCTGGGGTATTCAAAATCAGTTTTCCCCGGTCAGCCCTACACTTGAAGTACCAAATCCATTGTTTGGTACAGTTGGCAGTATAATGGTATAGGATCTCATGGATGGTCATTTTGGACCCAATAATGCGATTTAGGACTATAACCCACATCACTATGCGTACCATGTTGGTGGACATTTGTGTAGGGGTCAAGCCCAGATAGTGGCAGAACTCGCAGAAAAGGGGGTCTAGTGGAAATCGGATCTCCGCCTCAAAGACGTTAATGACAGGCATAAGAAGGGTATTTTCGTCTGTGTCATCCCAGTTATATGAAGGAGATGCAAGTTCGATACTCACATCATCAGGAATACCGAAATACGTACGAAATTGTTCCATTTTGTGAGGTGCGTTAACCCTACCTTGGAATATGCCCATGTTTTCGAATTGTGGTTCAAGAAGAATGCTAAGTGCAGAAGTAAGAGCAATAAGACAAATGCAGAAGGACTATTAACTTACTAGGGTTTCGAAGAAGCAAAAGAGGGCAAGAAGAGTTTCAGTCTGGGTACGACAGGTTCTGGGACTGAGGAAGGATGGGTTTGAAAGGTGGAAGGTTCAAGAATGACGGTTTGTTTGATATGTCATGGCTTAGGCACAATGTACAAAGTATTTGAGTTGTTCGAGGACCACACCTTGGTTTGCATGAAGTGGTGCGAATTGCAGCGTATGGGTCCCCCCACATTTATTAAGGTAATGATTACTGTCAGTTACGTGTGATTGGCGGTTACGGATATGGGTTATCTGCAACGACGTCGTTCATCGCATCCCAGGAATCTTTGCTTACTTCTGTAGTGCGGCTGAAGCAGTCACAGATTGGGGCAATTGTGGTAGGGTAAATCTAAATTAGCCACATGCATGGGAGTTCTATTGAGGGACATATGGGACTGGATCAAGGAGGACTTAGCCAGATGTGTATTTCCTGAGCAATACCTGAACTGGAACTTGAGTGATAAAGCTTGTTGTGGACCCAATAGCTATGTGGTACTTGGAATTATGTAGCGACCCGTATTTCAAAAGGAATTTCCGGAATATCGATTCGTATTTTTAAATTAGATTTAAAATCTAAATTTATTTTATCTTAAAATCCTAGTGCGATTTTAAGGTGGTTGACCCTAGGATGAGGTAGAGGATCCGATTACGAATCCAACGCGACTTGAATCACCTCAATCGGAGGTAGGCTTGAAACCGTTTTGGTAGCAGATTTTGGTGTCTGACTGAACCTAGCGCAACCGGTTACGAGGTTTTGGAACGCAACCGGTTACGCATCACTACCGGTTATGGGATTTTGAGGCGCAACTGGTTACGGTTGCGTGTCTGCAGGAATCTGTGCGATCTACCGAAGGCTGCGTAACCGGTTACGCTTTGGAGCGCTACCGGTTACGGGTGCACGAACAGCAAAAGTTCCGAATTTTAATGAGGGGCATTTGGGTCATTCTCTACTCATTCCACTCAAACTTATACACGATTTTGCCCTAAAATGTGTTCATAGCACATTGTTATTCTCTCTCTACCTCCTTGCTCTCTCTCACTCTAAACCCTCTCCCTTCCCTCCTTCGATCAAAGGCCCCAGAGGGCTCAAAACAGTTTTTCCGAAGAAGAAACGTTGCTCTACGCAACGAGAGCTTCCCGGTGACGTGCATATCGTATCCAATCTCCAACATTTCGGGTAAGTCAAATTTCTAAAGTGGTTGTCTTGTGTTTTCACCTTTAAAAATGTTGTTCCTCGTGTCTTGATCTATCCATTGACGTACATAGGTTCGCGAGCATCGGAGTTTGGCGCGGCTAGGATTTTTGGGTCGTCGGCGCACGCATTAAGGTAAACATGTTACTATCTCGTGCATTTGTGTGTGTAGCTCACTAATGATTTTGAAAATCAAGAAATTTAATGATTTCATAAAAAGCCCCAATTTTGAATAAATGATCGGTTTTGAGAAATTGGTATAATTGGATTCGCATTCATGTATAATTGAGTATCCTTGGTAGGATTAGAATGCGAGAATGTGTGAATTTGGGTTGAGAGTGTGACTAGACGATCATGTGGGAAAATTGGTCGTTATGGGTACCTTGATGATTTTATTGGAATTGAGGAGATAGGATACCCTCTCGACCTTGTATCGGTCCTAGTAAGCAACAGTGTGGTAGTGAATTACTCGTCGGCAAGTATTATTGTGATTTTTGCCATTGGGATGGCCTCGGTGCCGTGGGCACCCTTGGTGTTCGACAAAATGCCTATGAGAAGTAAAGGACTTGGAAATTGGTGAATTCGTCACCTTAGGTTAGGAAATTCGTTCCTAGACCTTGGATACATGTTTGGTCTTTTGAGTGAATTCGTCATCCTTGGTTTGGGAACTCGTCCCTTTGATAGCAAAGTCGTTGCTTGGTTTTGGGTGAATTCATCACCTAGAGTCGAAAATTCGTCCCTCGTGGCAAATTCGTTGCCCGTGTTGGAGAACTCGTCTCCATCGACTCAAACTCTAAAACTTACCTAACTTACTTATATTAATTAACCAACAAACAATAACACTAAAGGACTTGGTGATCAATTCATGATCATAGGACCAATTCGTGGTCACATATGTGTATAGGTTAGTTCTTGAATTCGTTGAGACTAACTAGATCAATTCGTGATCTTCGGGCCAATTCATGGTCATTCGAGTGTGGGGTTGGTTCTGGAATTCATTGAGACAACCCGAATCAATTCGTGATTCAACCGGGAGCTAGTCGACCCTTGAATTCATCAAGGCGACTGTAAATCGATGAACAGCTCGATGGTTTTCTGGTTACTTACATTAGCCCAAGGTTTGACTGTAGATCCTATTTAGAATTTGTCCTATAGGTTTCGAATCCCTTGTGGCCCTTTTCATAAAATGTTTCGAGCCAGAAATTGAACCAACTAAAGATGAAAGATAATGAATCCACCAATGTGTATTATCTATCTATATATATGGGTATATATAGAGGGAGATTGTGAGAGTCCTTGATGGGATCGATTATGGATTGTGGTTTTCATCTCGAGTGGTTCTAGCTAGTTCGTGGCAGGTGTAAGTACTGAGGATCCGGTCAATTCGTGGCCTTAGCAAATGGTGGTAACTTGGCCAATTCGTGGCATTTGATATCTTGAGGCTTGGAGCCAAGTCGTGGCATTAGTATTCGTTGTGTTCGGATTGAAGTGTGGGAAGTATTAGTGTGCCTTGGTTTGAGACTAAGTAGGGAGAGGAACGACTAGTTCGCAATGGACTCTTGTAGAGAGTATTGGTTGGCCTTGCCTAGGCAACGTTTGGTTGGGTGAAATGAAATCCTTCGGATAAGGACTTTGAAATACTTAGGTGAGCGACCTTGTATAGTGGCCTTGACGCTCGTTAGTGCTTTTCTTCCGGTTGAGGTTTGGTTGTCCAAATAGAAGGTTTTGACTTGTCCGTTGTGAAGGTTGGATAGATATGAATATTAGAGGTTCTCTATAGATGTGAGTCGGGTCTTGACTAGTATGGTGTGGTTCTTAAACTTGGGATCGAATTTGATAACTTGGGTGTGATTATTGAGAATATGCTTGGGATTGCATAAATAGGATTCACCCACCTTGCACATATTCACCATACCTCATTTTCACTTAATAGTTGCATGTTTACTGGGTCTTTATAACTCAACCTTTTTCCTACAGTTCTTTGTAGGGTTTGTAGGGTTGGCTTGCTTGTAGAGGGGTTGGCTTAGACTTGCTCTAGTTCCGTGTGGTGAGAAGCATACTCTATTAAATCATTGTTTTTTTTGTTCCCCCTCCTTTCCTCTTTGTAGCCTACGGGCATTCCCTTTATTATAAAGAGTTGTAATTTTTTATATGCAAGCAAGTTTTTAAGTAAAGCAACTATTGTATCCAAGTTTTAAGCAAGTTTCATTTTATGGAAATAGGATAGTTAATGTTTTACTTCCGCATATTTTGTAAAAGAGATATGTTTGTATTTCTTTCACTCACTGCCCCTTGTTGTTGAAATAGTTTATGCAAAGATGTTTATGTAATTCTTTTAATTCAAAAAAAAATATGGCTTAAAAATCCGGGGTGTGACAACTTAGTATCAGAGCTTTCGTTCGAATACCTTGGACCGTGGGGAGATTTCCATCTCCATGGGGTTTTCTAAATGGTTTTGAAAACGTTTTCTTCCGCATTTGGATGCATTGAGAGTTGCATGGCATTAGTATGCCCTTGTTTGAGGCATAGATGACTGATTTGGGTTATAGGCTAAGTTTGAGCCATTTGAGGATAAGATGAGATTGGTGTCCGGTTTCTCTTGGAGCTCTATTGGTTTGTGGTTGCTCGTTAGTTCTTTAAGGTGGTTGATTGCCCCCTTGTGTGGTTGTAGGGATTCCTCAGTTTGTGTTGCAGCACCATAGTTTTAATTTTGCGATCTCTTAGTTCTTTTCGGCTTATGCGCTATGATATCCTACCCGTATATGATTATTGTTTTGTTTGTTGGCTAGGATTTCTTGTTGTGTGTCGTCCCTATCGCTAAGATGGTAGATCTTCGAAGAGGCCGCCGAGCACATCAGGTGCAACAAGGAGTCCAAAGAGAGAACGTTCAGTTAGAGGATGCAGTCGATCCAAGAAGTTTCGTTCAGCAGCTTGCAGAGGCTTTGGTTGAAGCCACGAGAGCAGCTCAAGCTCCTAGGGCTAGAGGTATCAGTGCTGTGATTGAGTCTTTGCGGGAATTTCGTGCTATGAATCCTCCTAGTTTCAATGGTGAAGGTGAGCCACTTGAAGCAAATCATTGGTTGTCCGGTATTACAAAGGTGTTGGATACCCTCGAGATTCGGGAAAACAAGATGCGAGTATCTTTTGCCTCCTATCAGTTAGTCGGTGAGGCGGGTGAATGGTGGAATTCAGTCATGAAAATCGAGAAAGATGCAAGAAGAATGGCTAGAGTTGCTAATCCAGAAGCAGTTGATGATGATTCAGTCCCTATGTCGTGGGATCAGTTCGTCGCCGCGTTCGAAAGCCAGTATTTTCCAGAAGCATTTCGGGATCAGTTGCAGAGTCAGTTTGAGTTGTTGAAGCAGGGTAACATGACGGTGTCCCAGTATTCCATCAAGTTTCGCGTTTTGCCCCAGAGTTGGTCATATCAGAGGATCGTAAGAGCAGAAGATTTGAGAAGGGCCTTTGTCCGTCGCTTCAGAAGTTCGTTATGGGGCATCGTATCCGTTCTTTCGCTGCTATGCTAGAGTGTGCAAGGGCAGTTGAGCCAGTTCATCCGGAAGCAGAAAAGGAAGTTCCAGCGTGGGAACCTCGTCGGCAGTCCGTTGGTACCGATTCGAGATCATCGTCAGGTAGCATGGGAAGAAAGAGGCAAAGAGACCAGTTGCAGGTGTTCAGTCAGCCGCGTTCTCAGTTCGTTTCGGAGGTCAGTGTTCAGGGAGCACCGTCCAGTGGTTCAATTGTGTGTCATCATTGCAGGCAGCCAGGCCATTACCGTTCTCAGTGTCCTCAGATCATTTGTTCCCATTGTGGCCAGTCATGGCATATGAACAGAAATTGTGTGCAGAGGGATGGTGATCAGGAAGAGTTGGCAATCAGAAAGCATTCTGCAGCAGATATCAGAGTTGCGCAGCAGTAGCAGGGAAGTCAGAGTCACCGATCGTTTGATTCCAGTCCTCAGTTCGATAGAGGAACCAGTTCCAGTGATGCACGTCGTGCTTCGATTCAGAGAGGCAAGCAGCCAGTTGGGCAGAATACTCGTGGAGGAGCGTAGGCTATTGCCACAGCAGGATCCGCAGCCGCCAGTTTTACCATTCCAGTAGATTCGTGTTGCTTTGTTTTTCCTTGTAGTACCACGCGTTAGCAAAATTGATGCACTTGTCGGCATCTTTCCCTTGGTGTTGCGATTTTAGTTCGGTACCATTGCGTTTCCTTTTAGAACGTTGTTTCTCTTGTTGAGACTTCTCTTTTGTAAGAGTCTCTTTTGTTGAACTCTTGGTGTATTGGAGAAATATTTGGGTTGCAAACTTCTTAGTTGTACTTTCTTTTCAGTATGGTTGCGATACTATTGGCTTGTTAGATCGTTTCCTTGTTAAAGTCATGATTGAATTGTTGGGATCACTTGTGCCACCTTTGTTTGTTGATAATGGCCGGTTATTCTTACACCTTCTGTGTGGAATCGACCGTGTGCGTATTCCTTTGGTTGTATGATTAAGGATGACTCCATGATTTAGGTTGAGAACCTTGTCCGACCGGCACCTCTCAAACTTGAATCATGATGGTCACTTGATATCGCATTGGGTGCGTGTGTGGGGATATATATGTGTTCCCCTATCTATATGTATATGGGTGAGTTGGTGCTCGTGGGAAAAGTGGCGCAAATCATAAAGACATTGGTATAAAATATTGAAACAATAAATAAAAGAATGTCACCGATCGTATTTCCACCCTATTGCTCCCAAATGTTTTGCTATGAATTGTCGGTTGTCTCTTCCTTGAAAATATTGTTTGCTTCATTGTTGCCAAAGGTCTGTGGCTCCTACCTTTGAAATTCAGTTTTGGAATGTCACATGTTCTTTGTATTGTTGATAAGTTCGGTTGTTGTATCCACGCGTTCACACCATCTCGGGAATTGTCCCTTTGACCCTTGTGTGACACGCGGTTGGATTTTGAGATTAATATTCCTTGCTTGTTGAGCAATCTTTTCAAAAAGAAAAGAAGTGGCTCATTCCATTGTTGCGTTATTGTTGAGTCAACTATCGTTTGATGCTTACCGTATCGGGGAGCAACCCCAAAAATCTTGTTTTGTGATTTGGTCTCGAATTGACATTTGTTGATTGTTGACCTCTTGTTCTCAAGGAGAACCATTCACGTGTTGTTGTCCTTTGATCGATGATTCTATTCCTTGAGAAAGATTGTTCACGTTGTTGTTGTATCATCGTTGAGTTGTTCACCGTATCGGTGTCCGCCGTATCGGGGAGTATCCCCTTTTGATCTCGTTTGTAACTTGTGGTTTTAATCTAAACTCCCATTCTTTGGTTACTTCGGTGTAACTCTAACCCTAGGAAATTTCGGGGACGAAATTGCTCTAAGGTGGTTGAGATGTAGCGACCCGTATTTCAAAAAGGAATTTCTGGAATATCGATTCGTATTTTTAAATTAGATTTAAAATCTAAATTTATTTTATCTTAAAATCCTTGTGCGATTTTAAGGTGGTTGACCCTAGGATGAGGTAGAGGATCCGATTACGAATCCAACGCGACTTGAATCACCTCAATCGGAGGTCGGATGAAGAAGTTAGGCTTGAAACCGTTTTGGTAGCAGATTTTGGTGTCTGACTGAACCTAGCGCAACCGGTTACGAGGTTTTGGAACGCAACCTGTTACGCATCGCTACCGGTTACGGGATTTTGAGGCGCAACTAGTTACAGTTGCGTGTCTGCAGGAATCTGTGCGATCTACCGAAGGCTGCGTAACCGGTTACGCTTTGGAGCGCTACCGGTTATGGGTGCGCGAACAGCAAAAGTTTCGAATTTTAATGAGGGGCATTTGGGTCATTCTCTACTCATTCCACTCAAACTTATACACGATTTTGCCCTAAAATGTGTTCATAACACATTGTTATTCTCTCTCTACCTCCTTGCTCTCTCTCACTCTAAACCCTCTCCCTTCCCTCCATCGATCCAAGGCCCGAGAGGGCTCAAATCAGTTTTTCCGAAGAAGAAACGTTGCTCTACGCAACGAGAGCTTCCCAGTGACGTGCATATCGTATCCACTCTCCAAAATTTCGGATAAGTCAAATTTCTAAAGTGGTTGTCTTGTGTTTTCACCTTTAGAAATGTTGTTCCTCATGTCTTGATCTGTAACGACTCGAATTTCTGTTTTTCCTTTTAATC
>NMUG010011845.1:0-10520 GCA_002855965.1 Monotropa hypopitys
TTAACAAAAAAATGGTTTCAAAATCCGAGGCGTGACAAGTAGGCCGTGTCTGATATCGAGTATGCATGCTAGAACCTTGTTGAGTAAGCGTTGTGAAGGGTATTTGGCCTACGTGGTAGACACCCAGGGTGAGGATGTCACGCCCCAGATTTTCAAACCATATTTTTTTTGAAAACAGTATAGATAATAAATAGGGGATACAACTACTTGCCATTCATATACATTCAGTTGAATTCTCATTACTTGATACATGGTACAATCAGGAAATACAAGCAGAAGTAAAGTACAAATACCGTACACGTCTACAACTGAAACGGAAGTACAAGTAAAGGACATCACTAGGCTATTTATCCCTTGGGTTATTACTCTCATCAAACATTTCACATCTTCCTTATTTGGATAGTCCTTTCAACTGTCTGATTATCGTATTCCATTTACTTCCTGTCAATCACACAACAAGAAACAACATGGTAGAAATAAGTGTCAGATATAAAACTCACGCATTAGTCACACACACCTCAATGACTTACATGCATGACTCAACCCTCTATGGTCCACTACTTAGCCACTCTCCCAACTCACTACAACCTATAACATTTGTGATACTATGCCTTTCCACTTAATTTCCCAAGACTTCCCATTAGAAGCGAACGTTGATGAGGCGTCCTTCCAATCGGATTTCAAGGTAAGTCGCATGGGTGCCAAGAGACACACATAATAGTCACAAAACACTATTACCACAATCATAACACCCATCATCAATCACATACTTCAAACATAAAACCATTCATCCACATGGTCCCCTAACTCAGACCTATAATTCAAGCTCTGATACCAAGTTGTGACATCCCAAACTCCAAGAACTAATAAAAATGCAGAATAAATATATTTTTTAAATATCTCAACCAAACTCCATAAGTACCAAGTAACATAAAACATCTCAACCACATCTACTTTACCACAAGTTATTATCCTGCTCATATAACCTCTTAACAAAACAAGTTACCAAAACCATATTAATCTCTAACACAAGTCATCTAAGATATAATAACGATTGCTACAATATGAAATGAAGTGCAATCTACCAAAGAACAATCTACTACCAAGGGGCACATCAAGACCAAGCTTCATCCTTCAAAGCATAAGACTTTTCTCTGGCATCATAGTGGACCACTATCCCTGCGACGTATTTTCCAAGTCAAAACAAGGAAAATAGAGTGTGAACATATGCATCGCAAGTTCTAGATAAAAGGTAAGTAAGAGCACGATTTAACTTTTAAATCAACAATGTTCCAAAATAGGAAAGATGCAATGTCATGCAATGATACCAATTTCCCTCACGACTTCCACATTAAAAGTCTTTCATAAATAATATAAACTTGGACCGCAGCCCCTTGTTTTCAAAATAGTGGACCTCTCGTGTTATTTTCTTTCAAAATAGCTATTGCTATATGCAATAGTTCGTACACCACAACATGGAACCGCAGCCCTATTCTTCCATATATGTCTGGACCCGCAGCCTCAGAATTCCATATATGTCTGGACTCGCGGCCTCAGAATTCCATATATGATTGGACCGACTTCAACATGTAAAAGGGGCATCCCCCATACCGTATAGGTACAAAATCACCATCCAAAATTCCTCATATACTTATAGTATAAATCACTTTCAAAAGCTCTTTCATAAAACATGCCCATAGGCTATAATTTTCTCAAAACTTCCTTCTCAAAATATTTCTTCCAAAACCTTGCTATACACAATAATCCTCTCAAAACATTTCTTCCAAAACCTTTCCATACACAAAAATCCTATTAAAACAGGCACATGCTAACCACATGCAATATGCCATGCAACTTCCCATGAAGTTTATGCAAGTACTATAAAATAAAAGTGCACAAGCATCTAAAGATCGAGATGCTACATCCTTACACTCACCGATACCGCTTAGGGAATAATTCCCTTGTTATTATCCGGTATTTCTTGGTTCTCCACGCTTGCCCCTGTGAAAACATTTCACAAAATCAGTCCAAGTTGAATAAATTGGATAACACAATATAGGCATGAAAAATAAATTACATTATTTATTCAAAAGCATTCATACCCCTCTGCACATTCATATCAATTCTAATTGTGCCAATATGCTCAAGGATTTCCAAAATCTCAAACCTAATGTATCCATAGATAACACCCTTTAGTGAATTTGTCATGATCTACAAGTGTGAACAACTTCCATAACACAAGGAAAAATCATTGTTTAGACAATTCATATGATTTCTACAATCACTTCTACTAACATGCACAACATATTATAATCCCCAATTATGCATACGAGCCTTCACTTTAGATCCTGAGATGATAGTCCATCTATTTATAGATGGGCCTTGTAAGATCATAAAATCACATAACTACCACTATGGATAAATCTTACAAGTTTCATGATGATTTCTACTCTAAATCAACATGTTCCTTAATAATACTTGTAGATCACAAGGTTATCGAGCATCTCAAATCCAAAGCTAAATATAAATAAAACTTTCATAAAACATGAAATCAACACCTAATCCATGCAACTCTTTTTATAAAATCCATAGATCCATTCATCCTACACAATATATTTGAACATGGACTTGATATTCACGAACTAGCCTCGAAGACTTGTTAAGGAGTTAAGAAAAAATTCATATAAAACAAAGCTTGAAGGAATTACCAAGGATTTTGCCATAAGATGTTCCTTACACATATATTCACCCAACACCTTCAACCTTGAAGGTTCTACAACAATGGAGTCACTCTCTCTCTCTCTCTAGAGTTCTCTCTAGGTTTAAGAGACACAAATGGAGGCTAATGACCTCTAAGTATAACCCTAATATGGATTAGGGTGAGTGGAAACCGTCTAAGGTGTAAAATCCCCTAATTACCCCCTTTAAAACTATTTTAGGATTTTACAACAGCGATGCAGGGTTATCGATAACCCGATCCAAGTGGTTATCGATAACCCAGTCCTCGGGACTTAGGATAGACCAGTCAAGTACGCTGGTTATCGATAACCAGCCAAAACATGTTATCGATAACCAGTCCTATAACTTCCGATTATCGATAACCAACCAAACATGTTATCGATAACCAAACACTCAGGATTTTGTATGGAACCACTGTAACTCATGGATATCGATAACCACCTCACCCTAGTTATCGATAACTAGGCGCTCAGGAAAAATGTTGGCAATGATTTCTCCTCTTCTCCCAAAACCCAAATCACCTCAAAACACTCCCAATCCTTCAAACTCAACCTTAAACATTTACCCAATCTCTAAACCTCAAGGATTAGACCCGAACACTCCATAAGTGACATTAATTATTTCTACAAAATAATCAAAACAATGTTAATTACATTTTTGGGTCATGGATATTATAGTAAACCTACATGGGTCTATCATGCTTCCACTAAGCTACTCTGATTATTCATCCCTTAGTTTATTTCATGCATGTCATTCAATATGTGCATCTATATTATTTATTGATTTCCAAGGAATTATGATTTTTACGATGCCAAAGGATTCATGAAATCACTTAAAGGAATTCTACATATCTTATATGTATAATTCTCACATTGGTACATCCGACACATTCAATGTTTTTTAACTCGATTATCATGCTTACCATAAATGAGGGTTCATACAATTAATTTAGGCAATCTTACTTATCCACATGCAAGGTTCGCATATGAATAAATGGTGTACATATATAACACAAACTCACTGAATACCAACGAAGCACAAGGCGATCTCCTCCACAAGTCTTGAAAGAATAGATGTTCACCTGATATGAACTCAAGTGGATTAGAACCCACATAATACACTAGAACCATTTATAAGGAAAACAAACATTACATGAACCTAGACACCTCCAAGGTTCCCAAGGTTTAAACCCAAACACTTATAACCCCTCAAAGGTCTACTAAAACCTTCCAAACATGGCCAACAATACCTCAAAGATGTTTACCTCAAGCTCCAAAACAATCACCAAACAAAACCTCACAAACTAGGCTGACCGGTATGGGCACCGGTATGGTGCTGGTATACCGCTCGGCATGCCGACCGGCATGCCGGTTAGACCAAATTTTCACAACTTCGACAAGCCAAACCTACTCGCCAAAATCAACACAAGTCGGTATACCGACCGGTATACCGCCCGACATGCCGACCGATATGACGGTTAGGCCATTTTTGTGCACAAAGGGAAGAACAAACCTACTGGTGGAATTTTGCGAAGACCAGTAGGGCATCAGTATGTCGGCCGGCATACCAGTTGGTGTGCCGGTATGCATACTGGTTCCTGAATAGTGGTTATTCTAATGGTGATTTCTCGAACCCCATCTTCTTCAAAACCCTCAAAATGCATCCTAAACTCTAAAAATTGACAAACCATACATCCCAAAACCTCTCACACTATTACAGGTTCACTATACTTCAATTACAAGACACACAAACACCTACAATGCCTCAAATCAAGTGTTTCTCTCAAGAACACTAAAACATCCAAAAATGATATAAACCTTATATCTTGAGCTCATTTCTATGAATTTGAAGATGAGATTAGGATATGTTCATACTTACTTGGTTGTTGAAGGGACGAGAGGATGATCTCTCTAGGATCCAAGCTCTTTGATGGCCGTCTTTCTCCTTCTCTCTCTACAATACTCTCTAACTCTCTCATCTCGTTACACACACATACTATGGGGGCTAGGGTAATTCCTTTCGCCTACAAATCAGATTTTTAGCACAAATGACCCCTCTTATATAACTCTTATTATATCAATTATACCTAGGCACTTTATACTTTCATAACACTTTTTAATTACCCCTTTAGGCTTAATTAGGCACACTACAACCCCTTTATAATTTCGTAGCCTCTATTACATTATATCTCAATTATCGATGTAAATAATTAAATTAAATTATAAGAATGGAAAGGGTGTGACATAAAGTCTGCACACAACAAATTTTTTTATTCCAGTCCCCTCAATCTTGTATTCATTTTCCAAGGATTCCCAAAGTTCCTTGGTCGTCTTTGCCTCGCAATAGACTTTGTACAGTGCCATGTCTAAGTTGTTCAACACATAATTTCGACACAATACATCTAGTGCAACCCGAGCATCCATGTCTGTAACATCTTCAGCAATGACAGGGGAATCTTCAGACAAGAACCTTGCAAGATTCAAGGTTGCGAGATAGAAGTACATCTTATTCTAACATGGCTTGAAGTCAACACCCTTGAATTTCACGGGTTTGTCAATGCGACTGAATGGAACATTAGGCACTGCGGAGGGGATAACCACTATCACAGGTGGATTTCCATTCACATTTCCAGTTTGAGTTTCATTTCCAGTCAACATTTTTCACTGAAAAATAAGAACCCAATAATAATCAATAACTGATTATATCCAACGATAAACAAATCATAACATAGTCCAACAATTTAAAATTGTGAGCAAGAACAGTCTATCACCCACTTTGACCGAATGTACCTCGGGGGCCCAGGGGGCTCGTCCCCAATAGGGGGGTCCTAGGCAGGTCGTGACACCCCAGCAGGGTCTGGAGGTAGCGTCCCGTCATGGGAGTTTGAGGGCATCACCCTTAATGGGGTTTGACCTGCCCAGTCAGGTCGCAGTGGTCCAGGGGTAGCACCACATGGTAGGGGTTTGGGGTAGCGCCCCCAAAACCTAAACGGTATGCACAGTTCTCTACACAAGTGACTGTTGCTAAGCATAATTCTCTTCAGCCGCACTGGGATGCACAGTTCTCTCAAGCAGATACTGTTGCCGAGATGTATTGATCTCTCAATAGCCGCACAAGCCACAACCGAGTAGGGAACAATCGAGCAAGGCATAACTGAGAATGTGCATAACTGAATAGGGCACAGTCGAGCAGGGCAGTTATTGAGCATTTGCTGAGCTGAGAAGAGCATATGCCGAGTATAGCTGAGCTGAGCATACGTATTTGAGGCCGAGCAGTGCCATGGCAGATGCCAAGTAGACTGCTCTAGACTCCACACAGACTTTGTCTGGTCAGATGACCATTATGGATGACCGCGCATAGTCACAATCGAACAGAATAGTCTCAGCCATGCATGACTGGACATATCTGCACAGAGACTATTTTTTCTGCATAGGAGAAGTCATTCCCAGATAGGAAAACTCATTCCCATGCTGAGGAAAATTACATCTGAGTAGGGACACTAGGTGCCGAGTTGAGCACAACAGGTGCAGAGCAGAGTACAACCAGTGCTCCGCTGGGCAGTAAATTGTCAAGCTGAGCACATGAAGTGCCGCACAGACAATATAACTCCCGTACAGAACATATTAGTTCGAGAAATAACACAGGAGCTCGGGAAACATCCCAGGAGCTCGGAACAATATACTAGGACCACGAGAGAGTTCTTTTCTACTATTTCGACTCATCTCTGCAATCCAACTATTAGTACAGAATGAAAAATTCCTTGGATCGATCAGAAATGAATATGTTTTAAGTTTGTAGGGTAAATATATATACATATATATATGACACAACAACAAAAATGAATTACTAAAAAGAAATGAAATATAAAATGGAAACCAAATCGAGTTTGGATCTATCCTTAAAAAAGATTCACCACCTCTAGTGGGTTTTTAGGTTCGTCGGTATCTGTCTCCCAGACTAAGACAGTTCTTGGACCACTACCTTTGAAACACCACAACGATAGCCTTGCCAAACTGATCAAATCTTTGACTCTCTCTCTCTCTCAAGAACAAAAATACATAATGAATGATTGTACATATATATGTTGTTCACCTCTCAACAGGAGCCATATATATATAATAGTGTGACTCTAGGAAAATGCATCAATGCCCAATAGAATACTCTGAAGGTGTAAAGGAGGCCTGTCCAAAAATCCATTTGAAGGGGACATAACAAATTCCCTCAGTAAGGGAAAAAGTAATGTAGCACATGGTAGGTTGTTCCTTGGAACCTTCCAAAAGCCATGGTTGACCATTGGGGCCTCCAAATACCAATCTATCCACTACAATTTCCAACATCTTGTACCAATTTTGTCCTCCGGCTATGGTGAGATTAATAACATTGCTTCCATGTTTATATCTTCAATAAAAGAAGGAACCTCATCCACTAATTGTACACATATGAATTCATGAAATTGGTCGGGCCAATAGATAGGACTATTTAGAAATTGCTATTGGCCATTACATTTTTTTTGCAAATGAAACTTTTGAGTTTTTAAGATTAATTGATCGCCGTTTTTATGAAATTATTTAGTCACTAGTGATAGTCCGTGCCGATGGCACATAGCGACAGAATAGAAAGCGCAACACAAAACCTAAGGGTACGATGAAACTTTGGGTGTTAATAGTGCATTCGGCACTAATTTGTTCCTTCGGCACTTATGATGAGTGACGATACTTGATCTATGTTATCGGTAGTGCCTTCAGTACTTATGCATGCACTTGGCAGTGATTCGTGTCTTCGGCACTTTGGAAGTAACTACCATTACCAAAAAATGAAGTATATAATTTTTTTAGTTAACAAAATATTGAATAATTATTTAAAATAAAATAAATTGAACAAATAAAATTAATATTGAATTTAAATTTATTTATTAAAATTAAAATGCAACTATTTAATTCATTTTTTAAAAATAATTAAATGGTTAAAATATCTCAAAATGTGTCCATGTGCAATTAAATCATAGCGCTACATTCCTTTAAACTGGTCCAACGGTGAAAAATGTATATAAAAATGTATAGAGAAAATATGTGTGGAAAATATATGGGGCCCACACCATTGTATTTTTTATAATAGATGGTCGACTCTAATAAATTTAAAATAAGTATATCACAGATAAAATTACTGAATTAATCTAAATATTCAAATAAAATGATTTCAGATATTAAATTATCAGAACTTTAATTCTTAATAATGAAATTCTATTCCTCTCCTACATTACAGACATCCAAACATATCCTCTTACTACGGATGACCCGTGCCGATGGCACATGTAACAAAATAGAAAGCGCAACACAATACCTAGGAGTACGACAAAACTTCGGGTGTTAGTAGTGCATTCATCACTAATTCGTGCCTTCGGCACATTGGAGTGACTTCGACACTCATTATGAGTGACGGATACTCGATCCGAGTTTTCGATATACCCCGTGTCGATAGCACATGGCAACAGAATTGAAAGTGCAATATAATACATAAAGGTACGACGAAACTTCGGGTGCTGGTAGTGCGTTCGACACTGACTCTTGATTTTGACACTTTGGAGTGCCTTCGACATTCATGATGAGTAACGGGAACTCGATCCATATTTTTGGTATACCACGTGTCGATGGCACAGGGCGACATAATAGAAGCACAACATAATACCTAAGGGTGCAACAATATTTCAGGTGTATGAAGTGTCTTCGGCACTAACTCATGCTTTCGATACTTTTGAGTACTTTTGACACTCATGATGAGTGACGACACTCGATCTGTGTTTTCGATATAGCCTGTGTTTATGGCACAAAACAACAGAATAGATAACATAACACAATACCTAAGGATGCGATGAAATTTCGGGTGTTAGTAGTACCTTCGACACTTTGGATTGCCTTCGGCACTCATGATATGTATTATAGATTGTGCGCTCCAACCATGGAGATGTAAACTGTTGATGCTGGAATCTGCAAATGTGTTCCACCAAATCAACATCATCAACTGAAGTACTCGAATGGGCAAATTCACTCCGCAAATCAACAGAAATGCTTCAATGGGAAAATTTGGATTTCTTCACCAAATCAACAACAAATGTACCATAATGGGCAAATTCATTCCCCAAATCAGCCACATTATGTCTAAAAATTTACAGAAAAAACATTTACAGACAAAGTCTAAAAAAATTCTTCAACCAAGACGTAACAACCAACCAAAAAATTTACAACCACAGTATGTAACCAACCATTGCAATTCTTCAACCAAGACGTAACAACCAACCAAAAAATTTACAGACAAACTCTAAAAAAATTCACTCACTACTTGTTTTCCTTCAAATGACAGAAGCATTCTATACAACAAAAATCATCAAATGACCATAATTTTTTGGCTCATCGGAAATGCTTCCATAACGAAACCCACAAATTTGACTTACTGTAATGGAGAAATGGTTTTCACATCTCCAACAAATCAGGTTTATCACATCTGACTTACCTCTTTCGGAAGGAACATATACCCGGTGTCTAAGAACAAATATACAAAGAATTTAATATATGAAAAACACATCCCAAAATGAAAACCATATATTGTGAGCGCACCTTGGACGAAGGAATTTAACCAATAAACAACTTCTCTTCTTGATCTAAGCTTCAACGAATATGGGCAAACCTGGTTATGGACTGTCTCATTCCCTCGAACAAAAGACAATTACTACATTGCCCATTCTGAGGTGACCAAAGTTCAAACAAACACAGGGGATATTTACAACAAAACGAAATATATTTTACAGAAATGCAAATATGTACGGGGTTAAAAACCCCATGTTCGGGGTTTAAAAACTTTACAAACAAAGAGGTTATCTTTGATTGGAAGATAACTGAATACAATATACAACAAAACCGAATACATTTTTCAGAAACCTCAAAACCACATGTTCGGGGTTAAAAAACTTAGCTAAAAAATTAATCAACGACATACCTCAGATCGGAAACCCATTTTGTGGATCTAGGCGACCATTTATTCAATCGGATCATACCGTCTTTAAACTTCGGGCCTGCCACAAAACTACAACTTCAGATTGAAATCACACGGATATATAGAACCAAGGTGCAGATACACATATATAGAACACTTAAATACATGAACATAAAAGTTACCATAGTATAGAGGAGGACATGCTGAAAATGGAGTGTTGAGTGTAAATCTGGTGATGAATCTATGGAAAATGCATGAATTAAGAACTTGGGTGTGATGTTATTAATGGTGTCTGTTAGAATGTTGATTTTGTCAAAAGAACCACATATTTTAAACCACATTGTTAACTTACAGATGATTTAATGGTCTGATATACGTCAAACTACAGATGCATTCAATTTGTTCTCTTAGTGAAAACTTTTTTTACTATCAAAATACACCTTTAAGTATGAGTTTTGCACCATATTGAGTCACCCGCACAATGAATCTCCAGAGCCAAAATCATTAAAATAAAAAACAAAAACATTGAGTCACTCGCCCAATGAAGAAAAAAATAAGAAATAAACGATTGAAAAAAAATTGCACCTCATGAAAGCAGCTTGGTACGGTACTAAGCAACCGTAGGATCTCTTCGAAGACATACTAAAAATCGGCAACATTTCTAAAAATCCTCTCCGAGATTGATGAATTGGCCGGAGTAGTTCCTCGATTCAGATAGGGACACGACTCGGAGGATCTCTTCGAAGACATACTCATCGCAGGGTAGGGCCAAGGGGCCCTGGTTTGGTGAACCC
>NMUG010011846.1:0-10519 GCA_002855965.1 Monotropa hypopitys
CTCTCACCCTCAATCACACCAAGAACCCTTATTACTAATGCAAGGATGCCATCAATTTCAACTTATCAAACAAGATTTATTCATGATTTCAAAATAAGGGTTTTAGAGAAAACATTTAATGTTAATCTTGAAAACCAATTAGGTGACCTAGAAAACTACACAAACACAAGATAGAAACATATTTACCTCAAGCCTAGAAGATGTAGAGAACCCTAGATGAGGGTGTACACACAACCCACAGAGCTATGCACATCAATGGCGAGATCTCGGCGAGGGGATCGACATTCTCCAAAGAACCATCTTCAAAATCACCATGGAAGGTGAGTAGAATTTAGAGAGAAGGGAGAGAGTGCTCCAATGGAGGTAGAGAGAGGCTAGGTCAGAAAATGGGGGAGATGATCCCAAAATCGTGTAAAGAACATGTATATAGCCCCTAAGCCAAAATGACCACACTGCCCTCAATGACCTCTCCGGAACCCTTTGTGCACCGGTGCATGCACCAGTGCAAACACCTCTGTACCGATGCACCAACCAATGCAACGACTAAAACCAAAGAGCATATCCACTTTGCACCAGTTCATGCACCGATTCAACTAAACCCAAAACCCAGCAGAGCACATGTGCACCGGTGCATGCACCGATGCACAACCAGTTCCTCCTTGCACCGGTACATGCACCGATGCAAACAACACCACAACTTTCAGAACCACTTTGCACCGGTGCAGCTGAAAACCCAACCGGTGCACAAGTGCATTGAAGTGAGGAAAAGGTGCTTAGGCCATCCCGGGCCATCCCGAGATGTGCCAAACCGATCTAGGACTTACGGGAATGAATTGAACTCTTTTCAAAACAAGTTTTCCAATCAAGATATGGCTATTCCAAGATCACACAGGGAGTATCCGATTTAAAATCCTCCAAGATTAGTTTTAAAACCAAAGAATTGAATTTAAAAAACCTATGGAAATTCAAGTCGTGATAGGATACGCCGCCCATGTACTGAACAGTGCAGCCAAGAGGTTGTAACTCATGGCCCACACCGTACCAATCAGGTTACAAGTACGGCAGGGATTGCAGAGGATCCTAGGGATCTCTGTAATGGGTCGGGGATTGCGGGAGCCCTATTCTCCCGTAGATCTCGCTGTATATCACGGGCCGATATTCTATACTGTGAGTAGGGGATTGCCTACAAGAGGGAAGCATCTGTCTAACGGAAGAGGTACTTGATATTCTGTACTACTACTTGCTACAATACTTTTGTCCCTTCCTTCACTCCTTGTACCTACTAACTTAGGCATCGGAGTGCCATTCCAGCAGATGACTCCGGGTAGTACTAACGTTGCTCTTTGGTTGCAGACATTCATTCAATAACACTCGGATCAGATTAGAAGATTGGATAGTAGATTAGGTCGTGGTCCAAAAACGCACAATTGGCAACTCCACTAGGGATGACAGCAAACTCAATTTTTTCTGGTCAACAACAAGAACAGTCTGTGTCGATGGTTCCACCCACGATTACAGAACCGTTTGTTCAAGAGAACCAGAGTCCGGAGGATCTCGTTGTCCTCTAGACAATAAACGAAACAACGCCAGCTGGCAAAATGGTAGAGGGAAATAGGACTGCACACGGTACGGCACTGGCAAGGCCGTTGAAGGATCAGGGCTCCAGGGACTATATCCAGACACTTGAAGATAGTATCGACAAGAAGGATGCCATCATTCTTGCTATCCAAGAGGACGTTATGAGGCTCAAGGCAGAGCTACGTACAAAGGAATCCCATGCTACGGGATGGTTGAGGGAAGGACGGGAAAAAGGACAAGTCGTTCCCCTAATAGAAGAAGAAGACATTCCCCTGATAGGAGAAGGCATCATAGAACGCGTCTGGAGGAACAAAGACCGGAGGAAGCAGCTCACTCCGACTACTCTGGGCGTGAGAGGAGGAGAAATGTAAAGGCTCTGGCAACTCCAGACCATAACAAGGTCCCCCGGACCTCAGCACTATTGCACTTGGGGAGTAGTTCCAGTCCATTGGAATGCTCCACTACAAGCTGGGATCAAGGGTGGGTTAGCAGTGACACGACAACCCATAGGAGCTAGTTCGAGAGACAGGAGAGGAAGAGGAAGGGGATGGAAGACAACCAGACAACCAAACGACAGGCTTCGGTGGATTCCAGGTCCCATGCTAGGGACATGGGCGTCCAATCACAAGACCTTCAGGACAAACTGGATGCCAAATAGAGGGATGAATGAATGATGTCTAGCCAAGCAGACCAGGTCCATGCCCAACTCATCTCCTCGCCTTTCACTCCGGTTATCGACTCCTATTGACCGCCATGCAATTTTGTAGCCCCAAACTTCAAAAGTATGAACCAATGTCAGATGCCTACGCACACCTTGTGCACTTCCAGCAAATGATATCACTTTATGTTACTGAGGACGAGCTCTTGTGCAAGGTCTTTCTGTCCAGTTTGGGAGACCTAGGGTTGATCTAGTTCGAAAAGTTGCTGGAGCAATCGATCAGGTCATTTCGAGAGCTCTCGCAAGCGTTCTTTGCCCGGTTCGTCACTGTGGTAGACGGACCTCACCAGGCATAGGCCGGACCCTTGCAGCCAGATCAGTCGGCTAGTCTAGACCCCTTCCTCACATCTCACGGAGCAATCCAGGGCCGTCAGCCTTACGGGCCTCCGGCAAACTACTACAGTTGAAGGATAGAACAGGCAGTCCATCATGTATCATTTACCATCCAAAGCAGAATCACCGGACACACAAAGGAGTCAAGCCGGGCCAGCCATGCGGCCACGTTCAACCTCCGGCGTACCCTTTCGGGACGTCAAGGAAGCCCTGTGTTTCCCCCATTTGGGAGGAACAACTTCTACCGACGGATGGTCCTATGCTGGAGGCCCCCACCATCGGTAGCGACAGGGAACAACGACCTCTAGCAGGCGGCACATGGATCGGACATACAACTACTGACGTGGCCCGGTCGGTCCAATGGCCCAATAGCACCATAGGGCTAATGTCAGCACCAGGCCCTCCCCCGTGTGCATCACATGCTTGCACTTTTGGCACCAAGTCAGGTTGGCCTATATATACCCCATCTAGGTACTGTTCACGGGACCCCCGTGGATCCCGATCCTAACTCTCTCCGACCTCTCTTTCAGTTCCCAATTGCCTCTTTCCTACAGTTACTGACTTAGTAATCGGAGGCCCCTCTCGGTCGCTGCTGACCGGTGGACACTGACCCTTGTTTTACAAGAGCCAAACAGGTGAACCCCTTTCTTCTTATAGGTGACTCGCTCGGATGTCTAAAGCACCAGTCCACTCAGCCATCCGGACAATCACATAGGATCTGAATCCCTCTCCGGATACCGGTCACCACAATTAGCAACTCTGCTGGGGATGATACATTCTCAGTCTAAGGTGACTCTACATCCATCTCTTACCTCAGTGCTAACTTCCTCCACGATGGCCACGGACGACACACACGACCACCATCACCGCCGTTTACCTCTTGCTCTCCCGTCGACATTCACGACTACTCAAGACCCACCTCCGGTTGTGTTTGGGTCCACTTCCCAACAAACCAACGAACATCTCCATCAGAAGGATTCGAAGATCGCTTTCCTGAAGGACCAGCTGACAAGGCTTGTCGGTGGTCCTCTCGAAGAAACGTTGTAGACCGATTCTGAGTATACGAGGAGGCAGTCATACCTTGAGCGACGAGTAAGGCTGAACGATCATGGCTACTCGTACAAAGGAAAGGCAGTCTGCCAATCCCCTAGGTACCGACCTGCCAGTCGGGAGGCCATCATGCCCGGTCCTCCAGGTACCGACCCTCCGTCAGTGCTGTATCCAGTTCTCGCTCCGGAAGATCTCGCGAGACCCTACTCCTGGATGACGGAAACTTGGTCCCTGCTAAAGCCACTTCACTGGGGACTCAGCTCCGGGGAATCTTAGAAACAGACCACAGGCATCGACGACCAAGGGACCATCAGCGCTCCGGTAGGCATCACGGAGTGGATAACTCTTCCAGCCGGAAGAGGAGACATCGTAGAGGACATGCCTCCCCTCTCCCCAGAGACCTCAGGGACCACCTGAACTTTCAGCGGAGTCAGATGGCTCCCAGCCCAAAAAAGAGAGCCGTCCAGCAGAAGGCATCCGTCGACGTTAGGCTCTGGCAGCTCAGCCTCTCCTCCTTCATTCCAGAGATTGAGCTGGTGACTCTCCCTCTGGGCTTCAACCTACCGAAGTTTACCAAGTATGATCCAAACACTGATGCCTACACCCATCTCATACACTTCAGGTAGATCATCTCTCTCTACACCATCGACAATGGCATCATGTACAAGGTATTCCCAACTAGCCTTGGCACTTTGGGCTCCCTTTGGTTAAACAAGTTCCCTTCACGTAGCATTTCATGCTACCGAGACCTTGAGCGAGCCTTTATGGCCCGATTCATCACTAGCAGTAGGTAGACCAAGCAGGTCGATGTACTGATCAGCCTCAAGAAGCAGCCGGATGAGATCCTCCGGCAGTATGTAGAAAGATACTGGGAACTCTTCAACGAGATCCAGGGTTGTGATCAGATGGTGGTTGCCTCTTCTTTCAAAAGTGGTCTGGAAAGCCACATCCAGATCTTTGCCGACCTCACTCTCCACCCTTCAGAGGACATGGATGACCTTATGCTCCGGGTGGAGAAGTTATGCCAGTTAAAAGATCTCATTGCTGAACAGACAGCTCAGCGCCCGATCCAACAGCCCCAAGCACCACTACCGGAAGGTGGCCGGAAGCATGTCAACACTGTCAAAGCTGGCAGGAGAAGGGGCCCAAAGGCTCCGAAGGCTCATGAGTTTACTACTGAGACTACAGTTTTTACCGAACCGATCTATGCGGTCTTGAAGCATACCGAGAACCAACCGTTCTTTGCCTAGCCGAACCACAAGCTTGGAACGGGTAACAAAATGAAGGATAAACGGATCCATTGCACCTACCACAAAGAGCAAGGACATTTTACGACCGGGTGCAAACCCTTCAAGTCGTACTCGGAACTCCTGGTGCAGTAGGGCCACCTAGCCCAATGGATCGATCACCAGAGAACTCAAGAGCTGGCTCAAAGATCCGTACATCCCATCTAGTCGGAGGAGGATATTCCAATGATCAATGTGATCCACGGCCCCCTCAACAAGGAATCTTTTGCCCGCCTTCGCACAGAGATCGACCAGGCCTCTGCCCCAAAGCAAGTGCTCACGGTCGGATCTGCTTCCAAGCGTAAGTTTGCTTCCGAATGGACGGGATGGTCCATCACTTTCACTGAGAAGGACCTTGACCAAGTCCAGCTGCCGCACAACGACGCCTTGGTCATCACTCCCCGCGTCGGATCGGCCAACGTCCAGCGCATTCTCATCGATTAGGAAAGCTCTACCGAGGTAATGTACTTCTCTCTATTTCAAGCCCTCAAGCTTTCTGTTGATGTTTGCAGCCTGCCGACATCCCACTCGTCTGATTCAATAGAGCTCCTATCTAGCCGCTCGGCAAAATTACCCTTTCG
Source organism: Monotropa hypopitys (assembly GCA_002855965.1). Lineage (NCBI taxonomy): Eukaryota > Viridiplantae > Streptophyta > Magnoliopsida > Ericales > Ericaceae > Monotropa > Monotropa hypopitys. The sequence continues at coordinate 5,547 of NMUG010011846.1, forward strand.
GTTCGGGCAGGGTCTAAGACGGTCAACATGGAATTCATCGTCATTGATGTTCCGAGTCCATACAATGCCATTTTTTACCGGACCTAGATCCATTCTATGCAGGTAATCGCCTCCACCTACCACCAAGTCGTCGGGTTCGTGGGAGCCTCCGGATGACAAGAGGATATCTTTGGCGACCATGCAGCATCAAAACAATGTTATATCTCAGTTGTCCTGAAAAACAAAGAAATGAAGCAAGTTTAGTGGGTAGAGGTCCCAGACACCCCAGTTCTTGAAGATGTAGGTGCTCCAGCAACAGACAAGGCAGTCAAAGAGCTTATTTCGGTGCCGATCAGCGAGGATGGCAAGCGGTCGTTCCTCATAGGCTCTTCTCTATCCAAGCCGGAGCAGGAGGAGATTGTAAATTTCTTGAAAGCAAATATAGAGGTGTTTGCCTGGACTTTATACGAGATACCCGGAGTGGACTCATCATTCATCTGTCATCAGTTGAACATCGACCCCTTCCGACACCCCGTCGTCCAAAGACCACGACGCTCCTCTCCGACACACACTCAAGCGGTCGTAAAAGAAGTTGACAGCTGCTGGAAGCCAACGCCATCTGGGAGGTCCAATATCCCACTTGGATGGCCAACACGGTTGTCGTCAAGAAGAAATCCGGCAAGTGGCAGGATTGTGTCGATTATACCAATCTCAATGATGCCTGTCCGAAGAACTGCTTCCCTTTAGACAAGATCGATCAGCTGGTCGATGCTATTGCCGGACACCAGAGACTCAGCTTTATGGATGCCTACAGGGGCTATCATCAGATCTCAATGGCATCGGAAGATATGGAGAAGACAACCTTCATCACGCCCAAGGGGGTCTACTGCTACAGAGTCATGCCCTTCGGCATCAAGAATGCCGAAGCCACTAACCAACAGATGATCTCAAGGATGTTCTTCTGGCAGATCAGAGACACGATGGAGGCCTACATCGATGATATGGTCATCAAGAGAAAGCTTCCGGCCGATCACATCTGGCATCTTACAGAAGTCTTTTAGATTCTCAAATAGTATGGGCTCTGCCTCAACGCCGAAAAATGCGCCTTCGGTGTGCGCTCTGGAAAATTCATTGGCTATCTTGTCACCAGTCGGGGGATAGAAGCGGACCCCTCCCAAGTCACTACAGTGTCCAATCAGAGACCTCCGTCTACCATCAAAGAAGTCCAATGGCTGACTGGAATGGCGGCAGCCCTCAACAGGTTCATCAGCCGGCCATTCTTCCAAGCAATCAAAACTAGCCAGCGCAGCTACAAGTGGACACAGGAGTGCGATCAAGCCCTTATACATCTGAAACAATACATCCCCAACCCTCCGATATTGATCACGCCGAAGGACATGGAGCCTCTCCTCCTTTACCTGGCAGTCTCCCAACATGTTGTCAGCTCTGTTCTCTACTGAGTTAAAGGAACGGAGCACCATCCAGTCTACTACACCAGCAAAACCCTATTTCCCGCCGAAACTAGGTACTTACCACTTGAAAAACTTGCACTTGCTTTAGTTTCTGCTTCCAGGAAGTTCTTACCCTATTTCCAGCAGCACACCATCATGATGTGGACGGAGCACCCGCTAAAGGCAGTCCTCCGGAAGACCGACCTCTCCAATCGGATCTCAAAATGGGCGGTCGAACTGGCCAACTTCGACAACAAATATCAGCACAGAACGACCATCAAAGCCCAGGTGTTGGCCGACTTCATTGCAAAGTTCTCTCCATGGGTCATCCCCAAGGAAGCTCCAGTGGAGTCTCCGGCTAATGCCATGGATCTGCAAGTTGCCTTCTCGTCTGCTGCTCCTCCTCCACGGCGCTCTGGCACTTGTGCCTAGCGTCCGACGGAACAATGGCAGCTCTTTCATGGGGACACTTAGAGACTGCATGTTGACGGTGCATCAAACAACAGGGGCTCTGGCACAGGCATTGTTCTGGCTTCCCCAGGTGGGATCATCTATGAAAATGCCCTATTTATTGAATATCCGAACTCCAACAACGAAGCGGAATATAAAGCTCTAATATCCAGACTCCGTCTTGCCACCAACATTGGGGTTAAGGATATCTTCGTCTACAGCGACTCTCAGCTGGTCGTCAACCAATTGACTGGCGAGTATGGATCCAGGGATGACAGAATGTGCAAGTACCTCAGCTCTTCCATTGAAGAAATGAAAAAATTCAAGACGTTTCGGATAGAGCAAATGTCAAGAGAATACAACTCACATGCCGATGCTCTCGCCAAGCTAGCCTCCGCTTGCGCTCCCTCTGACCAGCGATCAATTTCCTTCGGCTCAATCTCACAACCAAGCTACGAGACTCCAGTCATGGAGGTAAACAACATATCCGATGGACCCAACTAGATGGATGAAGTATTGGCCTTCCTCAAAACAGACACATTGTCGGAAGATCATCGTGAGGCCCATCGTATCCGTTGCAAGGCAGCAAACTTCTGGCTTTATCCAACAGAGGCCCTCTACCGACGGTCCAGGACAGGTCCCTATCTGCTCTGTGTCCACCCAGCTCAAGTCCCTGGGATCCTTGAAGAGTTACACTCCGGCAGTGGGGGTGTCACTCCGACGGGCGATCTCTAGCCCACCGAGCAATCACCCAAGGGTACTAGTGACCGAAGATGTGAAAGGATGATAAAGACTACATCAGAACATGCCATAAGTGCCAGTTGTTTGCTCCGGAAATCCACTGTCTGGCTGAGGACCTACAGCCAATCACCAGTCCTTGGCCATTTGCCCAATGGGGCATCAACATCATCGGCAAGATCCCTACTGCTCCGGGCGGGTTCAAGTTCCTCATCACAGCAACGAATTACTTTACCAAATGGGTCGAGGCCGAACCCCTCATCACTATCATAGCTCCCGACGTCAAGTGCTTCGTATGGAAGAACATCATATCCAGATTCGGCATGCCATACGCCATAGTGTCGGACAACGGTACTCAGTTTGTCAGCGACCTTGTCTCCAACACATGCGATGAGCTCAGCATCAGATTCTTCAACTCCACCCCCTACTATTCTCAATGCAACGGCCAGGCCGAAGCATCCAACAAAATCATTTCAGCCGGACTCAAGAGGACGCTGGAGTCAAAGAGGGAGAAATGGGAAGAAGAGCTCTCACACGTTCTCTGGGCCTACCGGACCATGCCACGTCAATCAACCGGTCAGACTCCTTATTCTATGGCCTTCGGCATGGAGGCCGTCATCCCTATACAGACATGCTTCCCCACTATCCGGACACAACAATTCGATCAGCTGACAAACGACTCTATCCTGGCTGCCGACCTAGATCTCACAGAGAAAAAAAGGGAGTCCGCCAGGATCAGACTGGCCTCCTACCAACAAGAGGTCGCCAGTGGCTACAACAAAAATGTCCGGCTCTGGGTATTCAATCTAGACGAACTAGTGCTCCGGAAGGTGGTCCTGAAAAGCAAGAAGCAGAACCTCATGACCAACCCGGAGGGTCCGTTCAGAATCACTAAAGTCATCGGCAAAAGAGCCTACAAGCTGGAAGAAATAGACGGCACGCTTGTCGGCAAACCATGGAATGCCCTCAACCTTAGAAAATATTATCATTAATTTGTATAAAACATGTATTTTTCATTACTAGTTGGGCGCATTCTACCAACTAACAGTCCCATTCCTTCAGCCGACTCCCTCCCCTTGGCCAAGCCTCCGGCGGTCATCCGCCAGGCTTCTGTTGGTCAAGAACCATTCCTTGGTCAAGCCTTCAACAGTCATCTGCACCGGCCTACGGCTAAGGAAGGATTTTTCTACAATGGCCGAGCCTCTGGCGGTTATTTTCCAGGCTTCTATCGGTCCTAGCACAATACCCTCAGGGGTTCGCTCCTTGACCGTGTCTTCAGCAGTCGTCTGCACCGACCTCCGGTCAAGGATTTCGCTACAATGGTCGAGCCTCCGGTGGTCATCTGCTAGGCTTCTGTCAGAACTAGCACAATACCCCCATGGGTTTGCCCCGTGACCGTGTCTTCAGCAGTCATCTGCACCGACCTGCGGTCAAGGATTTCGCTACAATGCCGAGCCTCCAGCGGTCATCCGCCAGGCTTCTGTCGGTCCTAGCACAATACCCTCATGGGTTCGCCCCGATTGGCCAAGCCACCGACAGTTATATACCAAGGCTTCTAATGGTCAGGGCAAAACACTTGGTGACCAAGCCTCTAGTGGTCATCTTGTTGATACCCAAATTTTGGCTCACCCGCTACAAATTCAGAAATCAGCAAAACTATCTTTTTCAATATCCGAATGCATCTCCGGAATGTTCAGACTCGCCGCGAACAGCACCGACGATATCCAAAAAAATACAGCAACAGTGAAAGAGCAGCGATGAAGTGTTGAGGAACATTTACCTGTCTCAAAATTTAAAATCGATTCACCAATCCACAAATTTTCCAACGGACGGCACTGAAACCGCATCCGAAAGAGGCAAAATGTCCGAAAACGAGAAAAATTATGCATCCACAGTCAGAATTTTATTGTCAGACGGAATATTGGCAGTATAGCAGTTATCGTGAAGCAGATATAAAAATTAAATCCGTCCGATTCAGATATGTGATTTAATTAAGGATGAACATCAGTCCGATCAGTTTTTCGCGCAGCTGACCACAGCCTCGGAAATCAGTGAACGGATTTTGTACGGACCTTATCTTCAAAATTTGGCATTCATAGTGGAGCAGATTTTTCAGGAGCCGAGCAGTCCAGAAGGTACACCTACCGCTTCTCACTTTATTTTTGGCATCGACACCCGATCGCCGAGAATCCCCGGGATCGAGCAGAATCTCCCACGAGCATCTGAATTTCCGTTTCTGAATGGAAAGTCGAAGACGTTCTAATTATGAAGAGGAAAGTATGAAAACTAAATCCGTCCGATCCATATTCAGGATTTAAGTTAGGGCAGACGACAATCCGTTCGGTTCTTCGTGCA
>NMUG010011847.1:0-10519 GCA_002855965.1 Monotropa hypopitys
CAGCTGAGTTTGTGATGAGCTTGTCCTTGTCAAATGAAGCTGATGATCTGATATTCTTAACAAGGTTATTGCCTATGCCTCCAGACAACTAAGACCTAATGAGTTGAAATGTCCCACACATGATTTAGAACTGGCAGCTGTAGTGTCAAACTCAAACTGTGGCGACATTATTTATATGGAGTCACTTGTGAAATCTATACTGACCTTCAAAGTCTTAAGTATTTGTTTACCCAAAACGAACATAACTTAAGACAGAGACAATTGATTAGTCTAGAATATTGTATATTCTTAGGCTAATTCACTCCTAATTCGAGGTTGATTTGTCTTTAATTATATCGTTATCCACATGATTTCCCCGTTGGTAGTCTTATGTTGGTTGCAGGAAATTGGAACTTAAATGAAGTCATTTACTAGCTACCTTGATGTGATGATGGAATGGCCGATGCCATGATGGAACATACTAATCCGATGATGCCGGAGAACTCGTTTGTGAATGCCATGACCATCGAACGCATGCACAATAGCCAAAGTTGCAACCAATGCTGCAGAACCTATTTTTTCTAAGAGAGGACCGGTCTCCCTAGCCGCTGGGGACCGGTCTCCTCAAGGAAGTGCACCCTCTAACCAAGAAACGACCGGTCTCCCAAGCCGTTGGGGACCGGTCTAACATTTCCAGTTGAATCAAGAACCAGGCAATGACCGGTCTTCCATTCCTTCGGGGACCGGTCTCCAGAATCCAACAAGCCCCAATACAAGTCTACGACCAGTCTCCCATTCCTCCGGGGACCGGTCTCTTGAAGGCAATGCGTAAAGAAATAAGGGAGGGACCGGTCTCCTGACCCTTTGGGGACCGGTCTCTCAAGGCAAATCTGAAAAGAATTGAAGGGTCACTCAGCTTACTTTGAGGGACAAATTTGTCCAACTTATGTACATTTTTGGGGACCTATTTAAGGAAGCTATGTGCTTCACTTAACCTAAGCTTCATTTTACTTTATAACAATCCTAGTTCTAAGTACTTAGGTGACCTCTTTCTCTCTCACTCTCCAAATTCCATAGTTTGACCAAGCAAGAACACATTTTTCTTCTACTTTTCTGCATATTTACCAAGTACTAAAGTTGTAAGTTGGCTTTCATTTTACACTATTCTCAGGTTAGTTTTCTTATTTCGCAAGTATTGAGTTATGGATTCCTTTCTATGCTTGTATTTATGTTTCGTTGTGAGTGAGTAGTAACCTTGGGGTGGTCATGGGGTCGTTTGCCTCATGATTTTCATGGTTCTACATTGTCCTTGCATGTGTGTTTAAGTCTATGGACTTCAAATGGTTTCTTTCCTAAATTCGGTCTAAATCTATGAGTGTTATCACCTTGACTTATTGTTGTTATGTCCTTTCGCACGATACGTTCTTGGTGCGATGTCCTCGTAGTTGTTAGATACATTATTATGTGGAAAGTTAGCCATTGGCAGTCCATGGCTTATTCGCACTTGGTTTTACTTGATAAATATTCCGGATGAAGGTCACGTCTTGACCCTAGTTTGTGTTGTGTCAAGGACATGTAGACTACTTGAATATTGGGTTGACGTCCCTATGACCGTTCCCTCTTTTTAGCATAAACAAATTCGTAGTTAAATTCTTAAATCAACCCACCATCAAATCACTTATCAAAATTTAGTTGGCAACCTACCGCCGCTTAATTAGAAAATCCAAAAAGAGTACTTTCATATCACTTGACCACACCTCCCTGTGGAAATCGACCTCGGACTTTCGAGTTAATTGCTACCTCGATCCTTTGCCCTACGCTGCGGGCTACTCATCTTCTGAATACACATTGCGTCGGTAAGCAATAGTGGATGGAACTAATCAAATACTATGATTGTACGATACATTATTACTCTAGAAAAGATAATGTGGTAGCTCATGCACTAAGTAGTAAATCTTCTGGAAGCTTGGCTTATGTGTGATATTCTAGGGTTGAAAACTTGTGTGAAATGAAGAAAATACGGGCTAACTGTATGTTTGGGGTAGATGATGTTTTATTGGCTCAGTTATATGTATGACCACTATTTATAGAAAGAATTCAGAAGGGTCAAAGGCAAGACATGTATTTAAAAGAAATGACAAAAGGTGTTAAAAGGTGAAGTCTCAGAATTTAAAAATTAGAAATGATGGAGTACTTACTTTCAATCAACGAATGTCTATGCCTAATGATAGTAGCCTTAAACATGATATTCTAGAGAAAGCCCACACTTCAATATATGCTATGCACCCAGGTGGAAACAAATTGTATCGTGATTTGAGGGATCATTTCTTGTGGAAAGGGATGAAATGCGAAATAGCTGTATTTATATCAAAATGTTTGCCAAAAGGTGAAAATGGAACATTAATGTCCAATGAATTTGTTGTAGAATTTTCCCATTCCAGAATGGAAGTGGGAACATATTACGATGGACTTTGTTGTTGGTTTTCCTCGATCAAGGATGGGATATGATTCTATTTGGGTAATTGTGGACAGACTTACAGAATCTGCTTATTTCTTATCGGTTAAATCCAATTTTTTATGGATAATTATGCTAAACTTTATGTGGATGAAATAGTTTGATTGCATGAAGTTCTTGTATCTATTGTAAGTGACCAGGATCCTAAGTTTACTTATAGATTCTGGTCAAGTTTGCAGCATGATTTAGGAACTTCATTAAAATATACTATAACATTTCACCCATAGACGGATGGTCAATACGAATGTGCTATACAAACTTTAGAATATATGTTGCGGTCATGTGTTTTGGATTTTGGAGGAAACTGGGATGATTACCTACCTCTAATTGAGTTTGCCTACAATAATAATTTTCAAAGCAGTATTGGTACGACACCTTATGAAGCCCTTTATGGGAGATGGTGTCGTGCTCCTATTTGCTGGAGTGATGTAGGAGAGTGTCAAATATTGGGTCCTGAATTGATTCATCAAACCTTTGAAGGAGTGAAACTAATTTGGGAAAGATTGAAAATTTCTCAAATCGACAGAAAAGCTATATTGATAATCGGAGACGGAAACTAGAATTTGAAGTGGGAAATTATGTTTTCATCCAAGTATCGCCTTGAAAGGGGATGATACATTTCAAAGGCAAGGAAAAGTTGGCTCCGAGATATGTTGGTCCTTATGAAATCATTGGAAGAGTGGGAAACATTGCGTATTATTTGGCTTTGTCAATGGAGTTAGCGAGATTGCACGACGTATTCTATGCATCCATGCTTCCGAAGTAAATTGGTGATGAATCCCATATCTTTAAATACATGAATATTTAACCTATAAAGAGGAACCAATGTGGATTATATACCGGAAAGAATAAATTTTGCAGAACAAGATAATTCTATGGGTCAAAGTATTGTGGCGACATCATGGACTTGAAGAAGCCACCTGGGAGAGCGAGGATATTATGAAGGCCAAGTATCCAAATCTCTCCATACTAGGTATTCTAAATTCCGAGGACAAAATTTCTTAAGTATGAGTGAATTGTAATACATGCTTAAATTTTTAGATTAATTAAATAGTACTTTATGGAGAATTAATTAGATTCCTAAGAAAGGAATTAATAAAAAATGGAATAAACATATGTATGGAATTAAATTAAAGAGAAGGAAAAGGAAATGGTGGTTTAAAGTGTTAGAATTAAGTCTTAGGGGATAGAATGGTGATTAAGGAAAAGATGGGTTATAGTATACCTTTGTTATGATGTGAATTGAAACATGAGAAAATAACCTAAGAGAAATATGTTAGTAGGATGTGAGTTTTTCATGGAATCATTTTCCATTATCAAACTCAAGGGGTGGGTTTTGTACTTAGTTTGAGAAACTTATAGGAGAGAAAGTCTTAGAGGAGAAGAAGGGAAAAGAGAGAGAGAAGTTTGAGAAGAAGAAGAAGATTGCTTGAAGAGTTTTGGACAATCTAAGGTAAGTCTTCTCATGTTTTACTCTTAGAAGGCTCTAGGAAGTCAAGGGAAATTTTGAACTAAACTAGGAAATTTACTAGTTTTTGTAAAGGGGGTAAATCAAAGGGTGTTTTTATTGATTTTATTGACATATAAGTGATAAGGGAAGTAAGGAAGTTGAGAGAAAATGATTTCTCATCCAAAACAGTAGGAAAATAGAGTTTTAAGAAGAAACCCTTAGCAGTTTCTGAAGAAAAACCAAGAACACCAAGAACACAGTCTCACTGGTAGGAGATCGACACACTAATCGGTATACTGGATGGCACACCGGTTTCTATATCGGTCCCTTATAAATGTTGGTTGGGCCAAAATTCTTGAGAGCAGAAGAACCGGTACACCGACCGGTATACCTGCTGACATATCGGTCATGTACCAGTCAGGGAAAAATGTTGGGAATTCTATTGGAGTTTGTTCTAAACGGTCCTAATTGAGTTAATAGGTCATATAGGATCAAAACCCCAGAGTTTAAGGCGATTATTAACAAACCCTAAGATCCTAAACGATTTAAGGTAATTAAAAATAAGTAAAGAATTTAGGGAGAGTGTTTATATTCCTAAGTCACGTTGAACAAATTTCAGGAAACGAAGTTAGTCTACCGAAGACTTCTCAAAAGCAAAATTGGGGTGGCTAATAAAGAGATGAGTCAGTTGTATACAATTGTTACATATCGTTCAGTTTGGTTTGTTATGTACTTGATTGTTATCTCTTGATTGTAGAAAGTTGAACACGGTACCTTACTTGAAATGTTTATCTGATAACATGTGGTGGTACAGTCAAACATGTGTACGGATACTTTTTGATGCCTTGTTGATTGATTATATGCTCTCTCAATTTATGTGACGATATCAAATGAATTGGTTACCCGATTGTGGTGAAAATAAATGGTTATCCAAGAATGAAATGTGAAATGAAATAAAGGGTTTGGTCTTTATGACTGTGTTTAGATGTTATCGTCCTAGAGCAAGCGGACGCATTTGCTAGATGGTACCGTCATCGGCTGAACTCTGGTAAGGTCGGTGTGGTAGAACAATACCATGGAGTGACCATTGACTGACAAGTGATGTCAATGCAAATGTGATAGATGGAATTGATATCAGTTGAAATTCGATAAGCCCGGTGTGACAGAACAATATCATGGAGTAACCATCGAATGACAAGTGATGCCTTGACATTATCAAATAAATTAAAGAATTAACCAAGTGATTGTGAAAGCTTATTTGGACACATGTTGTATATTTCATGCGTGTATCTTATACTTGTATTCTTATAATTGTGCGATACGTTTCTATTGTATCCAATAAACTCTTGGATTTTCTTGTTTTGTTTTATACTTGTAAAATCAAGGTGAGGAGCATAGTTAAATCGGTCCACTATATACTCCAGGCTATGAGACACTTTGGGCATGGTAGTTTTGTGGTTGTTAGATGGATGTTGTTTTAAGGTTTATGTTGAACATTTTGAGTTGAAAAAAAGTTGTAATACGAGGGAACATGCTTGTAATCAGTACATAGTTACGGGTTGTATTATGTAATATCTATGGCAAACGTTGTGGTTATTTAGAATTGTGTAAAGATTATGGTTAATGGTTTATCTTGGAATTATGGGAATTAGAGTCTATTGGTCGCGCTCCATATCATCAGGGTTGATTTTTTTAGCTCTAGTGGTACGGGGATGTGACACACCTGTAACACACCCTAGGGATTTTTGGGGCTGCAATTTTCATTTCAAATAACCTCCCAACCCTAGTCAAATTTGCTTTGAAGTATTTTATAGAGATCTAAGAAGATCGAGGGACTTATCATCGTCTCTTCGAAGTGCTTTCCTTATGGAATATTATTTCCTATGAGCTTTTAATCATTGAGTCTCTTCGAAGTGCTTTCCTTATGGAATATTATTTCCTATGAGCTTTTAATCATTGAACTTGAAAGCACGTGGATTCATATAAACGTCGATCAACTACTGGAGTGATTTACATGGATTCACCAAGATTACTTAGAGATAAGTGTATGAAATAATACTGTCATGGTTTTTCTGGTAATTGCTGACTCTGTAAGTATGAATTAATAGTTTTTGATTTATTTTTGTGTCTTTTACCAATATAAAATTTTTTTAACCTATATCTTGTATCCATGTTTGGTTTGGTTTGAGTTCATTTATTTTTTTCTTGGTTTACTTGATTAATTAATTAATTTTTAATTAAAAATAATTTGATCCCCATCATGATACACAAGAAAATTCGTGGGAACCCCCTATGTGTGAGAGTCCCCCCGCATGGACTTGTGGCAGGCCCATCACAAGTATTTGATCTATGATTTGAGGTGTTCATCTAATAGGTTTTGTGTTAGCAAGTGTGGGTGGGAATTTTCTGATCCCCTTTGAATTGTCCAAAATGCTAAGTCAGATGTTGAAGTTGACTTTTCCACCAATGTTGACTTTTCAATTGTTGCCGAGCTGCCAAGAACTTCTGAAATGCTACAAAACAGATAAATGCTAAGGGACCCCCTCCCTTCTTCTCAGGGGGTGCTCCGATGCTTAAGTTAATATTTGGAGAATATAACTTAAGAAAAGACTGAAATTCAGAGAGAATTCAGTAATCAGAGTTTGCGTACCTTTCAAATATCGTCTGCCTTTATATTTATACAGACTTACTTCATTAGTGTCTGGGTCCCACCTTTCATAAATTAAGGTTTTGAATGGTGGGGTCTGACTGTATATTCCCTTTCTTTTTGCCTTGTACATTTTCTAAAATATAACGAACGGCTAGTGGGCCCCTGATGTTTCCACTTTAAACAGTATTATTTGTCATCTTTTCCAAATGAGTGGCTCCACTGAATCTTTCTTTTTGTCATTAAGTTCATAAATGATCTTCACTTTTACACGTAACATTCTTTTTTGGATTTATTTAATGAATAGAACTTCTCATTCTAATCATTAAATAACAGTCTTACACTTCTCGTTATGATCAAATCTTCTAATTCTTCTTTCGTAACTTTAACTTCATCTTTAGATGTAATTCACTTAGATCGTCATTTTCGAATGATTTCCCGAAATAAAAAACCTTTTCTCGAGCTCAAATTCTGCTCGGGGTGTTTCGTTGTCGAAAATACTGTTCATTTCGTTCTTTTCTATGCGGGATTAATTTCTGCTCAGCAAATTTATTTCCTGCTCGGGAAATATTAATTCTGCGCGGGAATTAATATTTTAATAATATGGACTATTTTTTGTTTGTTCTAGCAATTGTAACTTTTATTTTTCTACCATTATGTTTATTTTTACCTACCACAAAAGCCCCCAGCTTTGTCCAGGATTTTGCCGAGCACAAAAGACTGGGGAAAGCGGTTAATTCTGTAAGTAAGTTTTTGTAAACTAGGTACACTTTTTCATATGTAATCTTTTTCTTTCTAAATTTTTATTTTTATATTCTTTAAAAGCATTTAAGGAAAACGACGGTTTAAAGGGCACTCTTATCAAGATGTCTTGTCAGGCGCATTAAATGCTACTTTATTGATTACCGCCCTAAACCGCCTCAAATTGTCTACAAATTTTGAATTTTTATAATAAAAAATATCCTTTATAATGCCTCATTCTTACTCGCATTTTTCACTTTGCATATTTTCCTAACTCTTCTGTTTTGTCTCTCTTCGTCTTCTTCCTCTCTTTCTCTGTAAGTCCCTAGGTTTTCAAATTTTCTTTTTCTTAATCGATTTCATGGGGTTTTTTAGAAACTGGTGTAATACTCCACAACGAATGGAGCAATTTAGTCGTATGTACAACATTCCAGATGATGTTGCTACAGAACTATCAGGCGTAAACCACGATAAACGTGAAAAACATGATAGGAACACCATTTTCATCCCTTTGATTCAGATAATTGAAGGGGGAATTAGATTTCCCCTTCACCGTCTGTTTCATACTGTTCTACGTCGTTGGGATCTCCTCCCAATTCAGTTAGCTCCAAATGTTACAAGTATGATTATGAGTATTGCATAACTCAATCGTCGCTTGGAAACGAACTTAGGGTATGAAGATATCATGCATTATTATACCCTCTATCATACTAGGGACCTAACGTATTACGTTAAAGTATGCCCAAATCGCTCTCCTCTGGTCGATATGCTTCCAGACTCTTCGAAGGGTGCTGATGAAGATTATTTGATCGTTAATGGGAATTGGGAGCACCCAGTTGATGAGGATTTCATCATCTATCTTCCAGATAGAGCTGACAGACCTAGTTAGTATTTTATTTTTATTTTCTAATAGTTTTTGTGATTTATTCAAATTTTTAAATCTAATTTTTATGTTTCTTCTTTGTTACAGGGGATAGAATCAACCCGCCGAGCAAGGATAGCCATTATGGAACTCACCAGGAAGATTTGAAAAAGGTCGAATATTATAAGGACAGGCGCTGCCATAGCTTGTTAGGCTATAACCCTTGGTACAGAGGTTATAAACACTCTCAAGTGACTGTTGCACGTGCTCGAATTCCTGAGGGAATTCCAATTCCTCAGAGTTCTTCCCAGGTTGGTCCTTCTACATCTCACCCAGGTCCAACTTATTCCCGAACAGAAACTGACCCTATAGATGAGGAAATAGATTAGACTGCCTACTCCCCATCTCCCGAACAAGAAGGATCATGTTCTATTGAAGAATTATTCAAATAAGGATTTAAGCATCAAGATTCTTCTGGTTCCGTACAAATTGTAGGTGCATTTAATCATGTTTCTTCCTCCTCTTCTTCTTCTTCTTTTTCTTCTGGATATAGCCCTGATCATATAGACATGACGTCCGAAGTGCCTGATTTCATGTCTATAGCCCTCAAAAAAGTTGTGAAAAATCCCTTCTCACAAACTTCAAAGTCTCAAAAAAGTCAATCTTCTGATGCTCATCTTGCTATTCCTCCTATCACAACAATTCCCCCATCTTCATCAACAATTCCTCCATCATCAGCAGCAATTCTTTCTCCTACTGTTCCTCCTCCTCCACCCACTACCCTTTCTATAGAGGTTCTTCCAGCTCCCTATTTCTAGCCACAACCTGAGGGCTAGAAAACAAGCAAGTTCCCATGGACCATCAGTCCAAGATCCTCCTAACTCAAAACGTCATAAGACTGCTGCTAGCAAAGGAAAACATGTTGCACCTACACTATGGGAGCCTGATTTGTGCAGGACTGACATGACTGTAAATGAAGATGATCAAGTAATGAATTCTAAAACTTCCATGGCTTTGATGGCTTCCCTGCTCCTTCCAAAAGACATTGAAGCAGAAGCAAATCAATCTGTCTATAACCTGTTTACTTCTTCTATATCTCATGTTTTTAAGGAACTTTTAATATTCTCTTTTCTTTTTATTCTGTTTTAAATTTTTAATTCTTACTTTCCTTCTTCTTCTTTGTAGGCATGCCAACAAATGTATTGCCTTTATCAAAGTACTTTATTGATGGGGCATTCTCACAGTGATCTTGAGAAGCAATTGGAGTCTGCCCAAGCAGAAAAGAAGGGTTTTGAAGAAAAAATGGCTAAGGCAATGACTGATTTGAATGCAGCAGAAGAACAAAGTTCTTCAATTCAAAAGCAATTGGAAATTGTGAAGATTGAAGTTGCTTCTCACCTCTCTAAGAACACAATTTTGAGAGAGCAGAATGCTGACCTGTGCCTAAAGATGGAGGCTGCTTTAGCCATAATTGAGAAACAAAAGAAAGATGCTGAAGCTTCCAGGATTGCTGCTTCAGCAAATGAAGAGGCTGCTCGGGTAGAAGGATTTGAGAAATGCAAGGCTTCCTTCATAAGCCAGCTTCCTTAAATTTCAAATACTTTTTATTTGAAGGGTTGGCTTGTCACACCCCATCCCTGACGACTGCAGAACCAGCCATCCAGGGACGGACGTGTGGCAAACACAAATATCTAAACTTATTAATCTTTACTACTAACTATTCAATATTAACAATGTTATTAATAATGCATCTGAAATAAAAACTAACTCACCACAAGCTGAAAACAAACTAGAAACAACTACTGAACAACTGAAAAAAACAACCAACAACTACTGAACAGCTGAAAGAACAACCAACAACTACTGAACTGGAACAAAACTGAAAAATTACTCATACTCTACTCCTGCTCAACTGCTGGACTGGTGGACTCTAAACTGAACTCAACTCAGCAACACCTGGGGGAAGAAAAGGGGAGGGTCAGCTTTGGGAAAAGCTGGTGAATACTTATAAGAAAGACATAAAGTAAAGGAGCTAAAATAACTATGGATCACTATTTC
Source organism: Monotropa hypopitys (assembly GCA_002855965.1). Lineage (NCBI taxonomy): Eukaryota > Viridiplantae > Streptophyta > Magnoliopsida > Ericales > Ericaceae > Monotropa > Monotropa hypopitys. Next base: position 10,253 of record NMUG010011847.1, read on the forward strand.
TTACATTTCACATTGCTTTTTAATACTGATTTCTCTTTTAAAACATTTCATTTCCATCCTTTTATTTCTTTTCAATCCTTTTCAATCCTTTTCAAAACTCTTATTTTTTTTAAAATCTGTACTTTATTTCAACACCAATACCTTATCGTTTCTTTTTCTTTTAATCTCAAAATCTATTTAAACTTTTCTTTTCTCTTTTCTCTTTTCTCAATGATTTCATATATCTTCTTTTCATTTTCCAATTATATATTTATATATATTATCTAA
>NMUG010011848.1:0-10519 GCA_002855965.1 Monotropa hypopitys
CCGAGCCTAGCCAAGGCCAATAACTTACCTTAATCCATATCGTTGTTGCCAAGCCTAGCCAAGGCCATTAACTAAGTTCTTTTCAAGTGATAGATTCAAGGTTGTATACGAGTAGCCCTCGTGGGGCACATCCTCCATGTTGGACGTTCATTGGTTACGTTAGATGTGTTATCAAGCCATCCCACTCCTAACTCAACCATAATTGGATCAACGGGCACAAGGGTGCATACGGCTACGGCCACGCCATAGGACAACCCATGCCAACTAGGAGAAGTCGCCACAATGACCTAGAGGTCCGACTAGACCCAATTTGACTCCCGTAGTTCACCTAAGACTTTTATCAAACACTTGGTGCGCGTTGAACTCCAAGGGATATAAGAATACCATATGACCACCCGCACACCCATACAAGTCCCACAACAACTTAACGGTGCCAAATTCTTCAAGGCACGGTCCAAGGTTCTCATGGGCAATTCATCAAACACTTGGTGGCCCCTAACTCCAATGGCCACTACTTAACCTATAAACCACCAAAAACACAAGTCTCTCCCCTCACGAGAATTTTGTCGAACATGTGGTATGCCTAAGCCTCTAGGACATTATATCAAACAATTTGTGGGTCCAAGGTTACCACTTAATTCCACTACATTAAAATCCAAGGTCACCAAATGCAATGCACATAAAATGATTACCAAAATCAAACCTATGTACACACACACACATACTTAATAATAATTAAGAATTTACCCACCGGAGCATCGCCGGAGTAGTCGCCGGAAAGTCGCCGGAAAGTCGCCGCCGCACCGCTGCAAGCCAAGTCCACTATTGCATAGATCTCTCCGTCCTCTCCAACGTTCCTTAAGGCCGCATCTCCATAACTCTTCGCCGGAATGTCGCCGGAATCCCGAAACTCGTCGGATGAGGGAGCTATGGTGGTTGCCGGAAAGCTCTAGGGGAGGGGAACAAGCTTTCTTCTTGGAGGAACTCCATCCAAGGCTTGGAAGAGCTTGGATTTGTAGATAGAAGTGAGAGAGATGAGAGAAATATAGAGAGAGAGGGAGAGTGGCGGTAGAGAGAGAGAGGAGTGAAAAAATGACAATTTTCGGACAAAAAACATATATATACCTCCCCCTAAAAAGTCATTTTTTCCCTTCAAAAACTGCTGCGAAATATGCCTGTTATCGATAACCAGAAGCCTTCACTGTACCTGTTATCGATAACCAGATCCTCGGGTCGTAACCAAGGGACCAATGGACAACCCATTATCGATAACCACAATCACGTTATCGATAACCAGGCTCTCGGGTCCTGACCAAGGAACCAAAGGATAACCCGTTATCGATAACCACAAACCAGTTATCGATAACCAAACTCTCGGGACTTTCTACGGACCAGTTGGGTTATCGATAACATGAATTTCGTGTTATCGATAACCAGACTCTCGGATTTTTGGCTTGAATGGATCGGGTTATCGATAACACATTTCTTGGTTATCGATAACCAACTCTGCTAAACAAGGGGAACAACTGCTGCGAAGTAAATCGGGCATAACTTCTTCGTCCGACCTCCGATTGAGACAATTCAAGTTGCGTTGGATTTCTAATGAAATTCCCTACAATGTTCATGAACACTGAGTTTCGATTTTTCGAAAACATTGGGGTCGTAACGGGCCTCGAACACCCTCGGTACATTACCGGAACAACCCAAAATCATATCAACTCAAACCGGAGATCCTCACCACTCCCTATCGTTAGATTATCATCTATTAAACCCCGACATTCATTGATTATATATCAAAATATATATTTTCATTTTAAAAAAATACAATTTGAATTCTAGGTCGTTACAAAAATCCCGTCGTCCGCACGACAACTCCTGAAGCAAATGGAACCTCCCTGCTGCCTTCGTCCGGACGACACCCCACCTTCGTCCGGACGACCGAACCCGAAAATTTTTATCTCCTCCCTGCCTGGCTCGTCCATACGAGACCAGGCCGTGGTCCGGACGACCGGACCAGAAAATGTGTTGGATTGAGTCTTTTGACTCGGGGTTCGACCATCCTTCGATCTCGCTACTTCTACAACGTTCCTTATATCGAATTGACGTCCTAAGGCTCTCCCACACCTTCGCTCAAGATCATCCGAAGTCTAGAAAGTCGATAAATAATTTAAAACGTCGAAATTTTAATTCCAAAAACACGAGTCGTGACACCTCAACCTCCTTAAAAGGATTTCGTCCTCGAAATCTTCTAGAGTAAAAGTGTAAACGTTCATACAATCCAAGTTCAAATAAAAAAAATAAACCGCAAAAATCAAAATAGTTCCGGATACTTGCTACGCATCGCGTCTTCGCGTTCCCAAGTTGCTTCTTCCATTCCGTGGTTGTTCCATAAGATCTTCAGTAGAGGAATCGTCTTCCCGCGGAGCACTTGTTCTCTCGAGTCAAGGATACGTATCGGCTTTTCTTCATAGGACACATCGGCTTCAAGCTCAACATTTGACCAATCTATGACGTGTGACGGATCCAGCTCATACTTGCATAACATTGAAATGTGGAAAACATCATGAACGTTGGGAATATTTGAAGGCAAGGCAAGGCGGTAAGCAACCTCTCCAATTTTCTCGATGATGTCAAACGGCCCAATGAAATGAGGCATCAACTTCCCCTTTTTCCCAAAACGCGAAATACCACGACGAGGTGACACTTTCAAGAAGACATGGTCACCAACCTCAAAGGGCAAAGGAGTACGACGTCGATCGGCGTAACTCTTGGAGCGACTCTGTCCCGCAAGCAATCTCTGACGTATCGTCTTGATCTGTTCTGTAATCTGATGTGTCATTTCCGGTCCAACAATCGCGGACTCTCCCACATCAAGCCAACAAACTGGAGAACGGTAAGGTCTATCGTACAAAGCCTCGAAAGGTGCCATACCGATACTCGAATGGTAACTATTATTATAAGCGAACTCGATCAATGGCAGGTGATCTACCCAACTCCCTTGAAAATCTAATACGCAAGCTCGTAACATGTCCTCCAAAATCTGAATTGTGCACTCGAACTGGCCATCTGTCTGAGGATGAAATGTCGTACTGAACATGAGTTTCGAACCAAGAAAAGCCTGCAAACTCCGCCAAAAACGAGAAGTGAATCGGGGATCTCGATCAGATACGATAGATGAAGGCACACCATGAAGTCGGATAATCTCTCTAACGTACAATCGGCTCAAAGAATCTACGGACTGAGTGACACGGATAGGGAGGAAATGAGTTGTCTTCGTTAATCGATCGACAATAATCCAAATAGCATCCTGTCCTCTTGATGATCTCGGAAAGCCTGACGCAAAATCCATCGTCACATGCTCCCATTTCCACTCTACGATAGGTAGGGGATGTAGTAAACCTGTCGGACGCTGATGCTCCGCTTTCACCTGCTGACATATAAGGCATCTCGAAACAAACACTACAACATCTTTCTTCATCCCTGGCCACCAAAACTGTCGACGAAGATCGTGATACATTTTTGTCCCTCCAGGATGAACAGCTAAAGGAGAATGATGAAACTCGTGCAATATACCTCCTCGGCAAGAATCGGGAATGAACAACCGCCCAAGATAGCGCAAACTGGCATCCGAATGAATCATCCAACCTTGTTGAGCGTCACCACCAAGAAATTTTGCACGTAACACTGCTGCCTCTGGATCATCTGCCTGAGCCTCAATCACCCAACGAGAAAGTTCCGAATGAATAGATAGATTACAAATAGTGGCCTGCTCTCCGGTTTCCTCCGCATGTAACACAAACGGACCTAAGTCCTTCATAGCCCTCCAATCAAGAACCGCTAAACTAGCCAAGTGTGACGATTTCCTACTCAACGCGTCCGCAACAACATTTGCCTTACCGGGATGGTAATGCAATTCGAAATCGTAATCATCCAAGTGTTCCATCCAACGCCTCTGCCGTAAGTTAAGCTCTTTTTGCGTGAACAAGTACTTCAAGCTTTTATGATCGGAGAACACCTCAAACTTCTCGCCGTACAAATAATTTCGCCACATCTTCAATGCAAAAACGATCACCGCTAACTCCAAATCGTGTGTCGGATAATTGCGCTCATGAGTCTTCAACTGCCGCGAACCGTAAGCTACAACTTTACCTCCTTGCATGAGTACACAACCCAAACTATCGTGAGAAGCATCGCAATAAACCGAATAACCAACTCCGTGCTCGGGAACAATAAGAATAGGCGCTGAGGTAAGCCGTCGCTTCAGCTCCTCGAAAGCCATCTCGCATTTTTCATCCCAAGAAAACGGAATACCCTTCCGGGTCAAACGAGTCATCGGTCCAGCTAACCGAGAGAAATCTAAAACGAATTGCCGATAATAGCCCGCAAGACTAAGAAAACTACGGACATCAAAAACGCTTTGAGGGCGGGGCCACGAAGAAACTGCGTCAATCTTACTTGGATCTACCGAAACTCTGCCTTGCGACACAACATGTCCAAGAAACTTTACCTCCGGCAACCAAAACTCACATTTGCTCAACTTGGCGTACAAGTGATGTTCCCGTAACAACTCCAACACAACTCGAAGGTGAACTTGATGCTCTTCCTCGGAAGCCGAATAAATAAGAAGATCATCGACGAAGACTACAACAAACTGATCGAGGTGGATACGAAAGATACGGTTCATGAGATCCATGAACGTAGCTGGAGCGTTTGTCAAACCGAACGGCATGACTACGAACTCATAGTGACCATAACGAGTACGAAATGCGGTCTTTGGAATATCTTCCGTCCGCACCAATAACTGATGATAGCTAGAACGCAAGTCGATCTTGGAGAAACAAGTAGAACCACGTAACTGATCGAACAAATCATCTATCCTAGGCATAGGATACTTATTCTTCATGGTAACTCGATTTAATTTCCGGTAGTCGATGCACAATCGTAAAGAACCATCTTTCTTCTTTGCAAACAACGCTGGCGCACCCCACGGTGAAGAACTAGGCCGAATGAAGCCTAACTCATACAATTCCTGCAACTGGGACTTCAACTTCCATAACTCTGTCGGCGCGAATCTGTAAGGTGGAACCGAAATCGGTGATGTATCGGGTAACAAGTCGATGGAGAACTCTACTTCTCGTCTAGGTGGTAAACCTGGAAACTCCGTCGGAAACACATCGGGGAACTCACAAACAACTTGGGGCAACTCCCCACGTGAAGCAGAATCTTCATCAAGACTGAGACTAGCCAACATACAACTGATAGACTTACGATCCCTCGGATCATGAAAGGAGTAATCAATGGACTCCTTCCGATCGCCATACACATAGAAATAAAGCCCTCTGGGAGAAATTAATCGAACCCGACGTCGATGACAATCAATGTGGGCATGGAAGGTGGACAACCAATCCATCCCTAGAATCAAGTCGAAACCAGACATCTCCAGAACAATGAAATCGAAAGTAAACCTGTGATCCTCAAGAGTCAACTCACAATCCTGACATACACGATCTAAACGGACACGACCCCCAACTGGAGTGTCAACGAACATGGGTGGATCTAAGGCGTCCAAATCTAATTCCAATGCACGGACAAAGGATGCTGTTAGGAAGGAATGTGATGCACCCGAATCAAACAATACGCTGGCCCAAGAATTATAGACAAGGAACATACCCCGCACGACTGAGGACTCTGGCTGCTGATGGTACACAGATGATGTAGGTGTGGCTGGAATGGCGAAGACTCTGCCCTGGGTCGTCGGACCCTGATGGTGCCCTCCTCGGTGCTGAGACTGTTGTGTAGGTCTGGCAGAAGTCTGAACTCCTCCAGCACGAGAAGCCTGGATAGAGCCAGAAGGTCCTGACTGGTGTGGACGTTGATGTCCACTCCTCTGCTGCGACTGTTGCTGCTGCTGCGCTCTCAAATCACCATGACCGCTATGCCTCTCTGGATAATCTCTAACCACATGGCCCGCCTGGCCACAATCATAACAAACTGGTGCTCTACAATCCACTCTCACGTGCCCTGGCTGATGGCACCTATGACACACTCTCGGACCCTGCACTGAACCCGAGCTAGCCTGAGATCTCTGACCCTGGGAAAAGCGAGACTGCTCTCGTGACCGCTTCCTCCCAAAGCTGCCCGAAGAAGAAGAGCTAGAGTTGGAACCCTGTCGACGAGGTTCACATACCCTTGGCCTCGATGTGAAGTCCCTCTGCTGATGATGATCCCTCTTGGGCTCTACTGCCCTAGCGCAATCCACAAGATCTGCAAAAACTCTAATCCGGTGACCCATGACCATCCGCTGAATAGAGGGGTAAAGACCCTTCTCGAACCTCTTACATTTCCGTTCCTCTGAACTGACCAAGTCTGTCGCGAATCGTGATAAAGCCTGGAATCTCAAGGTATACTGGGACACAGACATCACCCCCTGCTCTAAATACTCAAATTGCTCTCTCAAATGATCCCTGTAACTCTCTGGAAAGTACTGGTTCTCAAAGATAGCCAAAAAATCTGCCCATGTCATAGTACTGATGGGATCCAAGATAGCCTGTGGATCAGCATCTCCACCGGCTAAAAGACTAGCGCGTCTCATCTCCACCACTGAACTCCACCAAAGGATAGCATCACCCGAAAGCTGGTATGAGGCAAAAGTGATACGCAATTTATCTTCCGTGATACCCAAAGTATCGAACACCCTCCGGATCTCTACCAACCAATGGTCTGCCTCGAGCAGCTCACCCTCCCCACTGAACTTGGGAGGAGCCATCCTCCGAAATTCCCGCAAAGCATCCAAAGTGCGGTCACCCGCATTACCCCTAGGAGCGGCAAATCCTCGACTAGCTTCGACCATAGCGGCCGCAAGCTCTCGAGCGAACTGGCTAGGAGCAACAAGCCCCTCTAGAGCAGGAACTGGAATAGCGGGAGGTACAACATCCTCCACACCCGCTCGATGATCATCCACTTCCTCGCTATGTGCCTCTTCAACATTGTTTCTACGACCTCTTCCCAAAGCTATGTTACGTCGTGGAGGCATTCTACAAAAGATCATGAATGAGATAGGAGTAGAGAACATGACAAGGCTCGAATAAATAGTCCAACCAACTATGCAAGATTTAAGTCAAGGAGAAGTAAACTCGATCATCAAGAAAAGGATTCTCATACTCAATAGAATCAACGAACTGGGTTACAACCCAAGGATAGAACAATGTACATGAATTTCTCCCTTGACCGACATCAACCTACGGATCATTACCAATGCAATGCTTAATGCTCACACACACATGCCATGAAATGTAAATTTTAAACTCAATGCACCCGTAGAGACTAAGAGTCTCCCCAAAGGCCTAAGTTTTCGAAACCGAAAGCTCTGATACCAAGTTGTCACGCCCCGGAATTTCAAACCATTTTTTTTTTAAATAACATTAAAATACTATTTGTTTACAAATGGGGACACAAGCATGGATCACTATCATTAAACAAAAGTCTACAAACCAACCACATCCCATTACAGGTTTACCGAAAATCCGAGAGTGAATGCAGAAATATCAAACCATAGTTCAAACCATAAAATATGTAGAAGAGAAGTTAAAACGAAGCTTAGTTTTTACATGCCATAAGATCAAACAACCCACAAACCGGGTATTTTAATTGAAACGGTACATAAAGTCCAAAAGATATTAAAACTCTCTAAAAATTTAAGGAGCTTCGAGATCCTCCACCATTGGTTTCTTACATGCAGAACCTTTAAAAAAAGAGCGTGTCACGCTAAAGTAGGGGAATATCTATCAACAAGCATGTCCTAAGCTAGTGTGAATGAGTGTGTGTGAATGTACAGAAGAAGGTAGGCAACATGCATGAGACTATGCAAAATAATGATCCGACCTCTACACGGTGACTCCACAAGCCAACATACAAATGAGGATACTAATCGAGGACACTAAAATCAAGTATCCGAATAGTGCATTTTTATCAAACCCATCTGTTCCAATATTCTCAAATGTCATAAACGAGGGGATTCCATTACAAGTATATCCCATAAACATTTTATTTTCTTCTTCATATACCGCGGGATCCCTAAAGATCAAGTACATCCCGTATAACCATAATTCACAAGATGGCATGAATCCGGAGTCCCTAAAGATCAAGTACACTCCGTATTCATCCATACTTGTCAAGGTGACATGAATCCCGGAATCCCTAAAACTCAAGTACATTCCGTATTCATTCACATTTTATTTGTAACATTAATAGGGTAGGAATGAAGTAGTGGCTCGTCAACACACTAAACCAACCTAAACCATCTTCCCCAAAGGCCGTTGGGAGGGCTCACGTAGCCCCCTTTGTGCACAAAGTCGTGGGTGGAGCGACCACCCCGGGAATCCCTAAAACTCAAGTACATTCCCGCATAGAACATATGAATCCCCTATCATTGTTACAAATTATCGAACCCCGGGAATCCCTAAAGATCAAGTACATTCTCGTTGGCGATTTTGCCGAGGTCAATTGTCATGTCCAAGATTTAGTATAACCATGATTAATTTAATTTCAATTTCAATTTATGCAATATAACACAATGTGCGACAATTTTCCATAAATCATGACCCATAGCAAAACTCACCAATTAGACCTAATTTAAGCTCAATTCCACATATTCAATGTCAATTAAATCAATTGATCACTAATTGACCAAAAGCCCCAATTTTAGAAGTTAGGGTTTATATGAAATTTGGGGGTTTTCACACAAATTGTTCTAGCATGCAATTGGCTCAAGTATTTTGAACATAAGACCCTAGGGACTCCAATTGAACCATCAATTTTAGGATAACATCTCAAACCCTAGGTCAATTTTCTAAAAACATACATAGATGAAATTTCTCATAAAATGTTAGGATTTCAAAGAGAGGGAGAAGAATATACAACCTAGAACATAACAAGTGATGGATATCACCCTACCTTGAGAACTTTGAGCAAACCCTAGAAATCTGAATTTGGCGTATGGCAAAACAATCCGGCTTATTGGAAAGCCCTTGATGAGGAGAGCAAGGTTGCTTCTTTGATTTTCTTCAAATACCTTGAGGAAGCTAGGTGAATGGAGGAGAGAATGGAGAGAACAATGGAGGTTTGGAAGGAGGTAGAGAGAGTGTGAGGGTGAAAGTGAGGGAGAAGAAGAGTTCCACACATTTTTAGCCCTAAGGGTTTGGAAAAATGGTGAAAGGACCAAAATACCCTTCATTAAACTCTCCCAAAAATGCCAATCTGCGACCTTCGTCCGGACGATACCTGACTGTCGTCCGGACGACGCACATTGGTCTGGACGGGAAACCCCCGTCGTCCGGACGACAACTCCTGAAGCAAATGGAACCTCTCTGCTGCCTTCGTCCGGACGACCGAACCCGAAAATTTTTATCTCCTCCCTGCCTGGCTCGTCCGGACGAGACCAGGCCGTGGTCCGGACGACCGGACCAGAAAATGTGCTGGATTGAGTCTTTTGACTCGGGGTTCGACCATCCTTCGATCTCGCTACTTCTACAACGTTCCTTACATCGAATTGACGTCCTAAGGCTCTCCCACACCTTCGCTCAAGATCATCTGAAGTCTAGAAAGTCGATAATAATTTAAAACGTCGAAATTTTAATTCCAAAAACACGAGTCGTGACAAGGGAGAATCCAAACTTCGGTAAATCTTTGAGAATTTATTTCTCCCATTTGAGGTGATTTCTTTCAAATCCATTTAGACAAGGTTGCTCCAAATTAGTTATAGAACATCTGTACAAATTGTGAGGATAATCAGATGAGTTTTGATGTCAAAATCGAAGGAAATCAGTTAAAGGATCAAAACCCAGAAAAATTGCAGTCTGTTCTTCGAGCTGCTGTCAAAGCTTTAGATACCGGTATCTTGGGTAGCCAAGATACCGATATCTTAAAAAGAGGAGCAAGGTACCATAGTTGGTCAGCCTTACAAACCGATATCTTGAAGTGTTCAAGATACCGATATCTTGGGCTAGCCAAGATACCGGTATCTTGGTCTGTGGTATCTTGAAAAGTATCTTGAGGAGTATCTTGGTCTGCGGTATTTTGATGAGTATCTTGAAGAGTATCTGGTCTGCGGTATCTTGGGAAGGGACCAGATACCGGTATCTTGGGCAGTCCAAGATACCGATATCTAGAGCTCGGGAACAAAAATGAATTTTTGGGAAAATGTTAAAACTTGGGATTTTAATATATATTTTAGATGGTTAATTATGGAAAATTCTTATTTGGATTATTTGGGCTTTTGTTAGGTTTTGAGGAGTCGGTGGGCCATTTTGGAGGAATCGTCATAAGGTGAATATCTTATAGACTTGTATAATTTAGACAAGTTATTATTATTCCTAGTATAAAATAATATGTTTTCAAATGTGTTGAATGTGTTAAGAAGTGTATGAAAACTCTATGGATCACATGATTTTTGAGAAGGAAGGGGTTTAAAAAGGGTTCTTGAAAGAAAGTTGTAAAATACCTTAAAGAGTTGTGTTTTTGA